>PVIC010038651.1:0-17463 GCA_004025085.1 Thryonomys swinderianus
ATTTATTTTGATGCTGTCAAGTTTGAACACATACATAATTATTTTTTCAGCTAAACACAGCAAACAGACCTTTATTCCAAAAGCAAGTTCAACATGTTATTTCATAGTGATTGCACCAGTGTCATAGATTCCATCAGTTTATTTTTAGTGATCCTTAACTCGGAAACATCATGACATATTCCTCATGAAGTCAATAAGGCCCTGTATCTCTCTAATTATCTTTATGTATCTATGTATCTTTTTTTTTTTTTTGAGACAGGCTCTCGCTTTGTAGTTCAGGCTGACCCTGAGCTTACTACGTAGCTCAGGCAAGCCTCAAACTCAGCAATTCTCCTGTCTCTGCCTCCCAAGTGCTAGGAATTCAAGCATGAGCTACCATGCCCAGCCTTGTGGATGTGGTACTGATTGTTGGTGGGAGTGAATCACCACACCCAATATTGTTGTATGTGGTTACCTGGAATGATCAAGGGACCCTGAGTTTGCTAGGCAGGTGCTGGAACGACTAAGTTAAATCTCTGGCCCCATAACAACTTTTAAACTAAGCAAAATACTTAAAACCTGTTTATTTTTATCAACATTTTTTTTTCAAAATCTCCAATTCCCTGTCATGTCAATTAACTCAATATGTGGAATTGGACACTATTGTTTTCATGGAAAAGGAAACTGCTGTATCAGATCTGGAGGTTCTTTATTATTGAGATTATATTGTATCTTTTCCTTAAAATTATCTTCGTGTCCTGTATTTACCTAATTAGGAGACAAAGTTCTTTACCATGACTCACACACAAGCTCTCTTGCTGGTGACATTGCCCGAAACGTAGCAGCATGTAAGCTAAACTAGTCATCATCTACTTGGTGTTTTTGGACACATCTTTCATTTTTATTTTTGGAGGTTATTAAACTGCCTTCTCTTTGAGAAGAATCAATGAGTCATTATTTATATAAATTCTCTTAATCTGACTTGCTGTGTAGAGCACACTGAATTCCTGCACTGTCTCAAACAGGACAGCCATTGCTTGATATTCTCTTCTTTCTTGATTAACTTTACTTGTGGAAAGAAAACACTATCACAGTCTTTCCCAAAAGGCCCTCCAAGGAGATTTTGTCATATCTCAGTTAACCCCATCGTGCCGTTCCCTCCTCCATTTTAATAAGACTTATTGGAATTTTTATTGCAGAACTTATTGTGTTAATAACCATGAAGCAGTGCATATCTATATTTTTGATGCTTAAACATTTTTAATGTAAAATCTTATTCCTCTTTACTCCAACTTCATACATATTTAAGTACTGTTATATCGATAACAGCCTACGCTGACACACTTGAAACTATTGATGACTTTTAGAGGAGAATCTCAGAGAAATTAAACAATGTATTTCATTTCTATACACCAGACGCATTTCTGCTATTTTTCTTCTTGCATCTATTTTGGGGGTATGCTGAACACCATTGTAAATTTTCAACTTAAATTTTTTCTAATATCTCTTGAAGTCATTCAAAAGGGTGTCTTGCAGTTTTTTTAAATGTTCGGTGTACTACCATTATCAATAGTCACCCAATTTGTACAACAGCCTGAGTGTTATGAATACCTGAGTGCAAAACACCTTTTAAATTGGTTTAATGATGACTTAATAATTAGTAATCAGCTTCTTTCATACTCTCTCCCTTTTCCTTTTACTGTCCCTGGCCTCTTATAACTAGTATTCTGTTCCCACCTTTATTTTTGTTATATACATATTCTTAGATTATTTTATTTTCATTATGTGTATTTTTCACACAGGAGTGAGATCATGTTTTACTTCTTTTCCTATGAGCACCTATTTCCTTTAACCTGATCATTTTCCATTCCATCTCTATTGTCACAAATCACATTATTGAATTACTTTATAGTTGAATATTACTTAATTGTGTATGTGGTCCAGATCACTAATATGTCTATTTAAATTGTATCTTTTCAAAAATTAATTCATTGGTACATTTTGTATACATCTATAGTGATCATATTCATCATAGCAAATTTGTACCCATACATAATATATCTTGATTTTTTTTTCGCCCCAATGACCTTCTCTCCTTTCAGCCATTCTTCCTCTTCTTATTAAGAAAAGCTTTGCTGGGGCCGGAGGGTTAGCTCAGTAGTTCTGGCGCCTGCCTTGCAAGTGCAAGGACCTGAGTTCGATCCCCGGTAACCACATATAATGCTGGGCATGGAGACACGCCCACCAACAATCAACACCACATACTACAATGTCGGATGTGGTGGCTCACACCTGTAATCCCAGCACTCGGGAGGCAGAGACAGGAGGATTGCTGAGTTCGCGGCGGCTTGCCTGGGCACCATAGTGAGCTCAGGGCCAGCCTAAACTACAAAGTGAGACCCTGTCTCCAAAAAGCAAAAAAAAAAAAAAGAAAAAGAAAAAGAAAGAAAGAAAGAAAGAAAGAAAAGCTTTGCTGTTTTTCCCTTCTTGTTTTCATGTTAACTTTTTTTTTTTTTTTTCAGGCCCTCGCACTTCCAAGGTAAGTGTGGTACCATTTTGAGTTAAATCTCCAGCTTCTACTTTTGTTTTTAATTTTGCTTTCTCCCTCTCTCCTCCCTTACTACCTACTAATTTGAACATTTTCTTGCTATTTCACCATAACTATTACTGTCCTTACTTGTACTTCTGGTTTCTCAATCCAGAGAAAGAATGTGTGATATTGAACATGTATGTCCAATTTATTTAACTTAAGAGAATGGTCTCAAAATGTATTCATTTGCTTAGAAAAGCCCCAAATTTATGCTTCTTTATAGCAGAGTTGTATTCCATTGTATTAAGAAAATATCTTATTTATTAGTTCATCAGTTGAGGGACATTTGAGTTGTTTCAAATACTTACTTTCTACAAATTATGCTGCTATAAACATAGGTATGTTTATATCACTGTGGTATGATGTTTTTATTTTTTTTTTTTTGACACAGGGTCTCACTTTGTAGTTCAGGCTGGCTCTGAGCTCACTATGTAGTCCAGGCAAGCCTCGAACTCAGCAATCCTCCTGTCTCTGCCTCCCGAGTGCTGGGATTACAGGCGTGAGCCACCACGCCCGGCGATGCTTTTAATATTTTTAAGGAAATGCCAAGAAGTGGAATTGTTGATTCAAATGGAACCTATAATTTTAGGATTTTCGGAGAAACCACCACACTAATTTCCATGGTGGTTGCACCCGTCTACACTCCCATGAACAATGAAGAAAGGTTTCTCTTTCCCACCATCCTGCCGGCGTTTGTTATTGGTTCGTTTGTTGATAACAGCCATTTTTCTGCAGTGAGGTGAAATCTCAGCATTATTTTCATTTGCATCTCATGAATAACTGGTGATGTAGAACGTTTTTAATATATGTATCTGCTAATTTGACTTCATCTAAGTAGTGTTTACCTCAGATACCCATTTTTTATTAGGTTTTTAAATTTGTGGAGTATGATTTTGTTTTGTTTTGTTTTATTTTGTTTTGTTTTGGAATTCTTTTATATTCTAGATATTAATCCCAGATTTGAGGAACACCTGGCAAAAACATTTTCTACTCTGTGGGTTGTCTCTTCTGTCTGTTGGTGGGATTTTTTGGCTAAAGCTATTTAGACGGTGAGAACCTAGGTGATGATTCTTTGCAATATTTCCCATATGATCAGGGTTTTGTTGATAAAATCTTTGCCTACATTCATATCTTTAAGAGCTCTATTTATTCTCTCTTCTAGCAGATTTAATTTTTTATTTAATTTTATATCTCTAATCCATTTGATTTTAGTTTAGTCCATGGTGAGAGATATGAATGTAGTTTTAGACTGACATGTGGAAAGCTGATTTTTCCAATACTGTTTCTGTTAATGAAGGTGTTTGGTCCTTTGTCAAAAATCAAGTGGGTGAGCGTTGTTGCTCCTGGTTAGGAAGAACCAGCATAATGAAAATTGCCATACAGAGCAACTGATTAGAATAGCGATGTCTTTTTGGCTAAGGTAGTGAAATCAGTAATAATAATAACATCAAACACAGCCTAAAAATTATAAACTGTGGTAACTATTAAATACTACCTGTAATCATATGAAGAAGATTTGTAGGTATATAACAACTAAAAGAAACCAGAAAATTATTTACAATGAATATACTTTCATAGAACAATGTTACACTCGGGGAGAACATTTAAAATAGGTAAGCGAAATAGAAGAAGGAAAAAGAAATTAGAAGTAATGTTGAAAGACAAAGGACTATTACACAGGCTTTGACAAACTGGTAAAGAAGACAGAAGTGAAATAAGGAAGAAACTGAAATATAAAGAATAAAACTAGAAAAAAATAGAACTCTTCAAGAAACAGGTTTCAGATTTACATTAAAACAAGAGCAAATAATCAAAAAAAAAAAAAGGAAAAGAAAAATGTCCACTTCAGGGTGTATTTCAGCTATCACTGGTAGGGAGAGGGACAGACAAAGCACAGGACCTTGGCAGATTCTAGCAAGTTAAGGTAGAATTATGGTGGAGTTCAGGTCGATTCTGTTTTCTGCTTGTGAGGCCGTGACTCCAGTAATTAAGCCAACACATTGTTGGTGCCTCTTGCTGGCTGGACTTGTCTCCATGACAATGGCTGTTTTCTAAGACTAGCTCAGCCCCTGCTGCTTCCTGGCTGTTTCCCAACATTCAGGTACCCACAGCTGCTCTGGGCCTGAGTTCAGTTGGCCCCTTTCCAAAATGGGGTCAAGAAATCATCTGCTCCTGAAGGTGTTCCAATTGGAATCACTCACCAGGCTCTTGCAATGCTCATCATCCACTGCTCTGTTCCATCCGGGCATTTTTCATAGAGGCCTCTGGAATCAGTTGTAAAGGCAGCACCTCTGTGTGCTCCAGCTGCCTCTCTCATGCCATGATCAGAGATTCTGGGAGAAAGTGCCATTTGTCACCTAACTCGTCTATGTTAAAGTTTCTCTCTTAACTCTCCATACAGGCTCCAATTCTCAGTTCAGATCCTGGTATATCCTGGCTCACTTTCCTCCTTTTCTTCCTCACTTTGCTATACTCCAGCAACTGCACTAGAAATGTTGGAGAAGTTAGTTTGGTGCTGCTCCTCACTCTGCTGTCTTCCTGGAAAACTCTAAATTATATCTTTTTTTCACTTTAGTTTATATAACAAATGAAGCCCAATTACCTTGCCTGTTACATAAAGAAGAAGATCCTTGAATTTTATATTTTTAAAAGTTTATATATTATTTTATATCTAATTACTGTCAAGAATATAAGTGTTGGAAATGTGGTCCTTAGTGTTGAAATAATCTGTGATATGTTCTATATGTAAAACAACGTTAAAGTAAGGAATCAATACTTTATACCTCCATGAGGAAGCACACATGACGTTCAGTTATGTAGGAAACCACTGGTTCAGGATACAGACAGTATTCTACGTTATCCATGAACATTTTTCCCTGACTATAGCTCAAGATGGTTTTCCTGGTAATACACATCCTTGAGATTTATTAAGTAAATATAGATTCTCTTACTATCCAGTACTTGAATGCCTGGTGTTAATTCCAGCATCACTAAGTACTTGGAGATGGGGAAAAAAAGATGAGATTTAGAACAGAGGATGTTAGCTTTCACTGCAATGGGACAAAGTAGGAGGACGGGAAAAACTTTATGTAGACTCTTTCTAATGTCACTTTCTCCATGATTGTTTGTGCATGATTATTCATTAGTCCTAAGAATAATGAGATTTTTTTTTTCTCCACCACTTACTGAATCTCAGCTCAGTGTCTTTCCTTGGCTTTAACCGGTAAAATAATGAAGAGAAAGAAGGGATAACACATCAGTTTCACCCCTACACCTTTACAATCACTGGCTTTTTCTTTTTTCTTGCATTTTTCCTGTAACTATCCAAAGGATGTATCCAAGTTCGTTCATCCAGAAAAAAGATGAGCTAAATGTAGAATGCAACCAATTATTCATTGAACCAAACTATTCTGAAGCAGTTAAACCACTGTATAAGAAGCAAATATTAATTTCTGGAAATATATATATATTATATATGTATATGTATATATACTATATAATATGTAAAACCACACACACACACACATATTTTTCCTTTTAATCAGCAATTTTGTGTCCATACTTGTTTGAACTAACTATTCAAAATCAGATAAATAATGTAGTCATTTGTAATTTAGTGTTTTGACAGCAATCTACTGAATTTTCTTTATGTCTTGTATAAGAATCTTTTTAAAAAGAACCTAATATTTAGTCTTGATGCCAGCTTAGTCGCAAGTTTTTCTTATCTCATCTGTTTCCAGAAAATTTGCCCTCCTGACTTCATCACCAAGGAAGAGATGGCTCTTTGTGGCTCTGCACCTCTCTGTATATAGTTAGGAGCTGGATTACATATTTCCTTTACTCTTCAGGTTTGGATTTACTTTTCTGTGTGCAAATATTCTTTATTGCTATGAAAAGTATATACTTACATCCAAGCCATTATGAAGAAAATATCCCACTACAAAATTGTCTTTTTAAATTTCATGCTAACCTCAAATATGTCAAAGTTTATTTAAAGGTTAAAAAAATGAATCATGGAAGTGAAGTATACAGGTCTAAGAAAACAGCTATGATTGAAATATTGATTTGGGTGTAGTTGTAATAAGGTATGTTTTTAAAGAGAGATATTTCCTTAATATTTGCAAAGATTTTTCTAATAACAACCTGAAAACTATTTAAATCAATGTTTGGAATATTGATTTAGTTGTGATTGCAATATGGTATACTTTAAAAAAGAAAGTTTTTCCTTATCTCTTGCAAAATTTTCTTTAGTAACAACATGAAGTCTAATTTGGAAGGAATATCAAATAACAAGTTTATTATTTATTCCAGTTATCTAAAAAAACAGAACAATGTTTTCAATGAAAATTGAATTATATATTAGGTAAAATAGTAAGAAATTTAGCAAATAAATTTCTATAGTCATTCTATGGACTGGCTGTGGACAGGAAGAAAGACTTCATGTACTTAAATTTACAGTTAATGTTTAGGAAAGAATGAATTGCTAACTATGACTTTAATAACTCAGTATAATTCAATACATTACATATATATTTCCCCAAATTCAGTCATAGAAATATCCAAAATTACAAAAGTGATATTTATTCATTTTAATAAAACATTGTTAGTTAATGAAAAGCTGAGAAAATTTTTTGTATTTAGAAATGCTTTGCTAAATTACTGAATGTTAGCATTGCATATACAGATATTTATGTCTATCTATATCTATACATAGATATAGATATAATATTTTAATACATGTCTATGCATATAACACTGGAGTGTACACTTTGAAATCCTTTTTGGATATTTGTCCAGAGTTGTATACCTGGATCAAATGGAGTTTCTCTCTTTAATTTTCTTGAGGAATCTTGAGTTGGATTTCAGTAGTAGTTCTACTTGTTTACATTTCCTCTAAAGTTTTGTAAAAGGATTTCTTTTGCCCTGCATTTTTACCAGATTTGTTTTCTCCTGATACTGTTTGATAAAAGGTCAATGAAGTCAGTTGTCATTTCCACTTGTCTAACGGGTGGAAATATCGTACTTTTCAACCATTGTCATTATTTCTTTGAATAATGCCTATCCAGATCATTTGTTCATTTTTTTATTCAGTTTTTTGCTTTGGCAGTAAATTATTGCATTGCTTATGTTCTCGATATGAATCTTCTATTATATCTACAGCTAGCAAAGATTTGTTTCCATTTATTGACCATCTTTTCATTGAGCTAATTGCTTCTTTATTGCTGCACAGATTTTAAATTTTATATAGACTCATTTGTTAGTCCTTGATATCATGCTCTTCACTTATGAAGTCTGATTCAGGAAGTTTTACCCTTGGCCTCTAGCTTCCAGTACTTCTGCTTTGGTGTTCTCCAGTAGTTTTAATGTTTCTGGCTTTATGTCCACTAGCGGAAAGGAAAGGTATATCCCCAAATGCATTATGAGAAGCCAGTATTAATCAGATACTGAAACCAAATGACTCAGTAGAAATGTACAAATCAATATTTCTGATGACACAAGTGTGAAAATCCTCATTGTGATCCTCAAACAAAATTCAATAACACATTAAGGAGATTATATACCATGACCAAGTTACTTCCAGCTGAGTGAGGTGAAGAAAAATTAACATATGTAAATCAATACATGGAACACATTACATGAAAAGAATCAAGAATTTGCAGATGGTGAGATACCTCATGAAGAAATCCTTAACACCTCTACCTGAAAACTTTTATAACTGATAATAAAATTCAGCAAAGTGCAAAATATAAAATCACAGCACTAAAATCAACTGTATTTGGTACAGTAATAATACTTTGATAAAGTACTCAATAAATCAGTCATCAGTGATAGCTTTTAAACATATCAAATACATAAAAACTAACTCAGAAAATGAAAGTTCTTTCTGCAATAAAACTACAGATCATTGAGGAAAGACATTGTACAAAATATGTAATCTGGAAAGAATATCTTTGCTCGTAGTTTGCAGAAACAAATATTGTATAAACCATCGTGTTACTAAAATTGATCTACCAACTCAAGGTAAAGCCTATGAAAATATCATGAATGGTCTTCATAGAATTGGAAAAATATAATCCAGAATTATTTATGTAATCTCAAAGAGCCAGAACAGTCAAAAGAACTCTAAGAAGAACACTGCTTGATACATCACCATACAGGACTTCAAAGTTCAGAAAAGAAGGTGGGGTCTATCCTAAGTCACTTCTGTTTGCAGTTTGGGTTATCTATGATAATTTATGCCTACAAGTCTATACAGTTCCTTTTTTTGACCTATTTTTTTTATTTGGGTTTCTTAACTCAAGTACTAGTCTAGTGAATGTTACTTAACATATTATGATATGAAGTTCATACAATGGTGGCTATTTCCATTAAAAATAGAATTTATTACTTATCTGTTAGAGATATTTAAGTGCTATTGTTAATAAAATTGCAAACACAATTTTGATTTTGTGCCCTACTGTTTAAAATGTACATTATACTATTATCTATTATATGTTTATGTTATTGGAAAACATGTACTGATTTAAGATCAAAAGAATGTGTTTTAATTATATAAAATTCTTTAAAATCATCATGCATCAATACCTTGAAGTGCTTAAAAATATTGAATAGTTCTTAAATGAAATAATTATTTCACATTGTACTTTTTCATGCATCAAAAAACTGCAGTGCAAATTTTTACCTCCCACTGGTCATACCTGCAATTCATATGCTATATTCTGATAGCTTTAATAAAAAATAAATAAAATATGTTATTTTATAATTAATTAATTTTGTTGGTGCATTCTAAATTTATGTAAAGATCATACTCATCGTAGAGAATTTATTCCTGTACATGACATATCTTCATTTTTGTTTTTTCCAAGCTCCCCTCAGGCAGAGTAGTAGTCGGTGTTATATTTTAAAAACCTACATCTTTGCCGAGCAGACCAAGTAATATCATGTTCACATGAATAATAAACACAACTAATGAGAAAACCCACATCTTTATTGATTCATTGAATGAAGGACATTTGCTTCATTTCAAACATTCAGCTATTACAAACTGCTGCTATAAAAATGAGTGCACATATATTTTTTGGTATGGTACTGTGGTATGGTGGCTAGATAACCAACCAACCAACCAACCAACCAACCAACCAACCAACCAACCAACCCACCAACCAACCAACCAACAAACAAACAAACAAATGGGGTCAAATGAAACCTTTACTTTTAGGTTTTTTTTTTTTCCTTTTTTAATTTCTACATTGATTTCCACAGTGGTTGCACCGTCTATATTCCCACCAACAGCAGAGGAGGGTCCTTTTGTCCCCAGAGTCCCACTCATATTTTTTATTGGTTGATTTCTTGATAGCAGCCATTCTTTTTGGTTTGAGATGAGATCCCTGTTACTTTCATTTGCATTACGTGAATGACCAATGTTGCTGACCAGTTTTTAATAGTTTTATTAGTTGTTTCCAATTCTTCATCTGCAAAGTGTCTATTCATCTCAGATGCTCATTTTTGGATTAGGTCTTTAACCTTGTTGAGTGTGTTTTGTTTGTTTGTTTGTTTGAGTTCTTTGTATATTCTACATGTTAGTCCTTTCAGGAACATTAGTGATTGTTTTTGCCTCTCTTTGGGTTCTCTTTTCATTCTCCTTCTGTGAGAAAGCTTTTTAATAAGATGCCATCCTAGTTGCTGATTCTTTGTGATAGCAACCATGGATATGTTGGAAAAGTCTTTTCCTGTATCAATACCTTCAACAGTTCCTCCCAACTTATCTCCCAGAAGATTTAGTATTTATTTTAATATTTAGATATTTGATTCACTTCAATTTTATTTTACTGTATGATGAGATATATGGGTCTAGTTTTAATTTTTGACAAGTTAAGACTCAGTTTTTCCTGCCATTTAATAAAGAGATTAGCACTCCTCCAGTGAAGAGGTTTGTCCCCTTTGTCAAAAATAAAGTGGCTGAGCATGTCTGGAGTTGCTTCTCTATTTTATGATGCCTTACACCAATTATCAGGTCTGTTTCTTACCAGAACAATGATTTTTAAATAGTTATTTTACCACAAAATTGTATATCTTTTAATATTAATATCAATGTCTTTCTTTCCACTTCTGTCACTCTCATAGAATAATCTAAATACACACAGAGGGAGAAAAACACCAATAATTGAGCATTAAGATAATTATATTTATGTTGAGTTTGTTCAATACATATACTTTTTAATTTTTTATTTGTTGTTGTTTTTGTTTTTTGATACAGGGTCTCACTTTTGTAGTTCAGTCTGACTCTAAGCTCACTATGTAGCCATGTGGGCCTCAAACTCACAGTGATCCTCTTGCTCTGCCTCCCAGGTGATGGTATTGCAGGTGTAAGCCACCAGGCCCAGCACTGTGATGTGTGGTACTGATTGCTGGTGGGCGTGAGTCACCATGCCAGGCATTGTGGTATATGATTACTGGGGATCAAACTCAGGACTGTGCTTGCAAGGCAGATGCCAGAACCACTGACCTAAATCTCCAGTCCTGTTCAATATATATTTTGAAGGCTTTAACTATGAGACATATAAATTAAAAATGTATGAGTTCTTCAAATACTATTGTTCTAGAGTTCTAAATATTTATGTATTTTAAACTCCCCCAAAGATAGGTTACTATTCAAGAAGCTTAAAGAAGTAATTGTATTACACACACACACACACACACACACACACACACACAAACTGAATGCATAGACAGTCAAGGCTCTGACATTGACTTCATAATGGTACTGTGTCATAATTAAATTCTATGTTTCTCCAGTAATATCTTTAACATAAGTGCCCTATCTTATTGAGATAACACTCAAATTACTCTACAATTCCATTTAGAACTATTAGATACACTCCTATCATTTTATAGATGGTTGTAAATGTCTTTACCATACTTTCAGTAATGACATATAATGGAATAAAAGTCTTTTGTTTTCCAACAGTGTGCAAGTTAGTTGTCACTGAAGGGAACCAAACTGGCACACCCTTAGTAAGCTATGTGGCATTCATTCTTTTAAAATGTAAATTATTTAGCAACACATAAAAGTCAAGCTATTTTACATCAAAACATGCATTTTTCTTTATAACTAGAAATTCAGATTTTTTTTTTGCCTAAAAACTTCCCTTGTGTTTTGAATAAGAATCCATTTTTGAGAAACACAGACAGCAGTTTTTCCATTTCAGAAAATCCCTGCTACTTCCTATTTTAATTCTTATATCTTTCTTTTGGCTTATTGTGTAAGCAATGACATCTGTAGCTCTTCCAGGTGGTGATTTCTAACCACAAATGTTGTACAAGTCATGTAAAATTGTTTCTTAGAAACAACAATCCAATAGAACAATCCAATGAAATCATAAGAAACTAGCTTTTTGAACTGCAGTTGTAAAGTTGACATAAATGTTATAAAGATTTTCCATATTATGGATTCCAAATATAAAAATATAATTGGAACACAATATACTTTTATGAAGAATAGAAGATAATGCAAGCAATGCTCATAAACATAAATGACTGAAAGTGGAAAACACCCATGTCAATATTTGTAGATAAACAGAATCATATGTATCCTTCTAATATAAAATATTATATTATACATATAAAGTCTTAGTGCCTATATATAAAATGCTGTTATGCCTCTTATAATCAGTTCATTGTATCAATTATAATTAGAAGTTTAATACTTGATAATAAAATATTGATATATATTGGGCTAGTTTTATTTATCTTACAAATGTACTTTATCATCAACAGTTAAGTGTATATAATTTAATTTGAAGTGCTATTTAAGAACTAAATAAATAAATTTGAAAAGTCTTTGTAATTATGAAATACATTGGAAATTTTTTCTTTTACTCTACATGTTTCTTAGGCTTTAAGAATTTTATTATGAGAAACAGACATACTTCACGAAAGCAGCTTTATTTTTTTCTAACTGGACACAAATTTATTTATTTTTATTTGATTTTTATTGGTGCATTTTATAGACACATCATGATCATGCTTGATATTAAGAATTTGTACCAGTATATAATAGAATTTAATTCTCATTTTTCCCATTCCCTGCCTACCCTACAGTCCCTCTGACCACTATACACATAAGCTTTGCTTCCTTTTATACTATCAATTTTTGTGTTCCTTTACTTACCCCTACCCCTTTTCCATTTGAATGTATTCCATTTCACAATATCTATCATACATTTCAAAACTCATTTACATCTTTAGTTTCTTATAACAGAGAAAAGATACAGTATTTCCACAGCTGTGACCTGTTTACTTCACTTCTGAGCATATCCTCAAGGTACTTTAATATTTATCAAATATATCTGAGGAAATTAATTGGACAAGGAAATTATTTCTTTTGGTTGATGTGATCAGAACTTTTAGTCTATGATCCCTTGGCTTCATTACCTTTGCTTTGTTTCTAAAAAGAAACAAAGCATCGTGACATTAGGGGATGACAGAGAATATGGCTGACTCTGTGGCAACCAGGAATCAATTAGATAAACAGACAGGCAGATAGACAGATAGAAAGATGACAGATGATAGATAGATAGATAGATAGATAGATAGATAGATAGATAGATAGATGATAGATAGATAGATAGATAGATAGATAGATAGATAGATAGATAGACAGGTAGATAGGTGGATAATAGATAAATGATAGATGATATATGATAGATGTGGGTACATGATATAATCTCTAGTACACATACACATAATTCATATTCAATTAAGCTGGAAAGCCACATCCCCAGCATCACCCCCTAATGCCAACGAGTCAAAAATTCATCGTTGGAGTAATCCATGATGAATTTAGAACCCTTGTGATCCAGTCACCAGGAAAAGCCCATCATCTAGCAACTAAGCATTCAGCACATGGGGAACATTTGGAGAACATTTCAGGTCCTACCTTGGCACATACATATGTATATAATTTTGTAGGATATCATCCACATTTTTATAAAACAAAAATGGTGCAAGAATTTTTCCATATATATTAGAAATTTACATTTGTTCTTTCTCCTTTCTACGTCAACTGAAGCTTTGTTTTTTTCTTCCCTTTCTTTTTTTTAATTTACATGAGCAATATAAATGTAAATAGGAGAAAGACATTAAAGTAAAGTTATTCATGTAAAATATTGTGCATATAATTTTTCCACAATACCAAATATGGAAATAGAAAAAAATTGTATTTTCTTAATAACAAAAGTAATCCTGAACCTCGTAATTTATCATCTCTTTGGGCTTATTACCCATACAAATATCCTGTTGTTTCAGAGTTCACTAATAAATATGGATTGCAGCCAAAGCTGTGCATCTCTAATTAGCAGTCATCCTAGAAAACATTTATTTACTAAGAGAATTTCATTTACTCAGATGGTTTATGTAGTGTAGTAATTAAAACCTTTATGATAAAACTGGAGACAAAGATCCTTAAATAACAGGAACTAAAGAAATAAACATAAAGGCAGGTTTATGAAGGCATTTTGTCTGATGTATATTTATCAGTACTATATAAAAACGGCTCTCCTTTTTGCAATAAAAATAAATTATCCTAGTATTGTTGTGAAAAAAATGTAAATAGGCAAACTAAAAATTTAATGGTATTCCCCATGTTTTATAGTCATGAATGCTAAATCATTTCCAATTAATCATTAGATAAAACTTCATTTAGTCTTTTCACAACCCATGTACATTTCTAATTTTTCATTTGCCAGAATTTTCTACACTTCGTTCTTATGTTTCTCTTCACATTTCTTTAGGGAAATATTATTAATAAAATGACTAAAACCATTGAAGATTTTTTCTAAAATTGGACAGACATTATTACGTGTCAGATGGTGATATAATCATTGTAAATTAATGAAAATGTGTCTTAAAAAATTAATGACAATGTGTCTTATGTATACTTGTCCTATTTATTGAGCACCTCTGCACAAACCAGTAATTCAGTCTTCCTTTTGACAAAGTATCAGGCTTTATACCAGAGGGAGGGAGACGACCAGATTATGACTTAATTTTGAGATGTAACTACTGTGGTCTTGATAGTTACTAACTTTTGGATGTTTTCCTGTCTTGTAATAAAACTATAATTATTAAGTAATCTTCTCAGGAAATTTATAAATTCTATAATACTAATAATGAATTTATGAAACTTTAGAATATAGTTCAGAATAAGAAATAGTTGAGAAATAGTACATAGTTCAGAAATTGAAGACTAACTGAACCAGCACAAACTCCCCACAAAACAGTACTGGAGGTTCTACTATGAACCACTGACTTAAAAAGTCAATGAACATGTTTCTGATTGAATTAGCTTTAATTTTTAGTCTTGACTCATGTTACTAATTCAGAAATTTAAAAATAAATTATGAATGTATGCAAAACATTATTTCAATGACATGAATATGTTTGCAATATTTTGACATCATAAATAGTTGTACAAAACATCATTGCATTTGTGTTCTTTTATACATAAAAATGTGCCTGTTTATGAATAATCATGACAACTTAGCTTTGAAGATTTTAATAATGACCATGCTATTTTGTTTTAAGATTCTCTTTACATTCCATTTCATTTTCACAGTCAGAGATAATATGAAACATTGATTTATTCAAGGATGGTAGAAATGAAAATGACTAAAAGAATAAGAAATCAAACTCCACAAGAGAGTAAATTATATGCTTCTTGGCTGCTTTTCCTTCTGCCTCTGAGAAGTGTCTGTTCATTTCAGATGAACATTTTTTGAATTGGCTCCTTAAACTTGGGGGGATTGATTCCTTTAAGTTCTTTATATATTCTAGATAGTAGCCCTTTAACTGACAAACAGCAACGAATACTTTTTTCCATGTTGTTTGTTGTCTTTTAGCGGTGCAAATGGTTTCTTTTGCTGTGCAGAAGCTTTTGTAAGAGGATGAGATCCCATTTGTTGATTCTTTCTGCTGGTTCTCCTGCTATATAGGTGTTGTTCATAAAGTTTCTGCCTAAGCCAATGTCTCCAAGAGTTTCACTTAACCTGTTTTGCAGCAGTTTATTGTTTCGGTTCTAATGTTTAAATTTCGAATCTATTGTGATTTTAGTTTAGTACACAGTGAAAGAGATAGGTCTAGCTTTAGTTTTTGGTAGGTTAAAACCCAGTTTTTCCAGCATGATTTGTTAAAGAGGCTGTCTTTCCTCTACTGAGAATGTTTGGCTCCTTTGTCAAAGATAAGGTGGCTTAGTTTATCTGGAGTTGTTTCTGGATCTTCTAATCTATTCCACTTGTCCCCCAGTCTGTTACTTTACATATGAAGAAATGTTCAACATCACTTGTCATTCAAGAGTTGTAAATGAAAGCTGAGATTTCATCTCACTCCACAAAGAATGGCTGCTATTGCAAAATCAACCAGCAATAAATGCTGGGGAGGCTGCAGAGAGAAAGGAACCTCTCTTCTCTGTTGGTGGGAATGTAGACTAGAACAACCACTACCAAGATCAGTGTGGAGATTCCTCAGAAAACTAGGATTAGAGGCCCCATTTGACTCTGCTATACCCCTGCTAGGAAATACTCCAAGGAAGTAAAAGATTCATATTGTAAAGACATATATACACCCATGTTCATAGCAGCTCAGTTTGTGATAGCCCCATCTTGGAAACAACCCAGATGCCCATCAACTGGAGACTGGATAAAGAAGATGTGAGGTACCCCTGGGTGCTCCTGGCTTGGAGGACTGAGTCCTGCCAACTGGCTCCACTTCACCCCAGAGCCACGCAGTGAGGACTAAGGTATGGACCCAGTGCCATCCCCACCGCAGAGGATTGAGGCCCACTGGCCGGTCCCAATCACACCCCGGAGCTGCATTGTGAGGACCCAGGCCCGAGACGAGCCGGAGCCATTTCCTATGTCCCTCCACACCAGAGCAGTGCCAAGAGACCAGGCAAGATTAAAAAAAAAAAGTAATCTAGCTTCTACTTTGCCATCTACTCCTAGATGACTCTATTCACCTCTTGTCCCCACACCCTCTCCTATCTTCCTGTCAGAAGCAATACCCGGAAGTAAAAGACTCTTAGCCTGCCCTATTTCTTCTCCTGTAATATTATAAGAAGGTGTGCAAAGTCTCCATTGGTCTTACAGCATATATTTGGTACAGTTTTATATATTTCCTTTTCCCTCTATTATCCGCTGGCATATATGATGTACTGGAGTCAAGGTGAGCTTCATAAATCTCCTGACCCTATTTCACTCTCCTCCTGTCTCCCTACCTCCCTGACCCCCCCTCCCACTGAACTTTTATCCCCAAAGGGTTCTGGGGGTACATTTATGATCTACATGTTGTATACACATAGCTGATTAATTCTAAATTTTGGCATATGGCCTTAGAGGTAACTCAAGAGCTTAAAGCCTTCAGATTAGAAATTAACAAAATGTTTAATTTTATTTACTGTGTATAATGCTGATATTGGCACTGACTGTATTATGGTAACAAAGATGATGTGATTGTTCTGTTCAAATTCCTCCCATGATGTGTTAGAACTGAAAACTCTGAAGGGTCATTACAGATTCAAGGATACCACAGAAAGATACCACATCCAAAGGGCCCCAAATAATAGAAAGAAACAGACCTACAACAAACATTGCCCTGTCATCAGGCAAAGAATCAAAAAATAGCATTAGTAACAATGAAAGAGTAGAAATGAGAAAATATACAAAAAATCAGACACAAAGATCACCACCACAGGGAAATTCAGAGAAAAAGGAAATAAGGGAAATGGAAACTCAAACACCAGGACTCTTGGACATGGTAACAAAAGCAGATCTAATAAAATAGAAATCAGAACTCATCTCTGAGATCAAAACAGAGATACTGTCCACAGTGAAAGACAT
>PVIC010038652.1:0-17507 GCA_004025085.1 Thryonomys swinderianus
CCACAGTGCCAGGCGTGGTGGCTCACGCCTATAATCCCAGCACTCAGGAGGCAGAGACAGGAGGATTGCTGAGTTCCAGGCTTACCTGGGCTACATAGTGAGCTCAGGGCCAGCCTGAACTACAAAGCGAGACCCTGTCTCAAAAAAAAAAAATTGGGGGGGGGGAATGAATCCTTAAAGACAGAATTTTCCTTATGTCATGAGTTTATATATTGATATCAGTATCAAGTTAGTTTGTATTTGATCAGACATCTTTAATCAAGCTCTTTATTCAAAGCCTTAATTGAAGGATGATTAAGATAGATATTTATTAAAAGTACACTGCTTCTCTTTCAGTTGCTTTTCTGTGCTTAGTCAATAACATTTTTTATTGCTTATAATCCAATAAGTATTCAGAGTTGAGGTTTATCTTTGTCTGTTAAGAAGTTCTGGTCCTAAATTATATACTATATGTATTACTTGCTTTTAAACCAATTTTGGTGTCTTTGGAATCTTCTGTGACAGTCTGAAGATTATTGAAATCATGAATGCCAGGTATAGTAGCCCACACCTGTAACTCCAGTTACTTGGGAAGCTGGAGCAGCAAGATTGTTCTAAGTTGCAGGTCAGCCTAGTCTATAATAGTGACTTTAAGGCCAGCTTGAGCTGCATAGCTAGACCCTGTCTCTAAACAAAATGAAAGATCATTTATATTCTGAAAAGTGTTAGTTTAAAAATAAAAAGGATAAGTTAATAGTCTTCAATAATTGGCTTAATGTCCAGAAGAAATAAAAGGTATTAGAAACATGAGATTATCTATTGTTTGCTTATCTGTATCTCAAGCCAATTACATGATTACAGATTTGTTTTGGTACATTGAAAGGACTTAATTGACCTAATTATGAACAGGAGATCCTCTTGTGCTAATATAGGATATTATTTACATTTTAAATATCTTCATTTCTGGATTAAGTTCTGTCACTTTTGGGGCACCCTCGACTCTGTTAAAAAATTTCAGCAAATATAATTTGAGAATGGGATAAATTCTTAGAGCTTTGAAAAGTCCTTGGTTAACTATTTTTCCTTCATGTTGCAGTCAGAGCACCTTATTCTATTCTTACAGCTAATTTTCTTATTCTTTCAGTTATTGAGCTGGTCAACCCATACTTTTCTAGTCTTAAAATATCCACCATCCAGCTATAAGAAATCTTTTGGAGGATAATAGCTGATAGAAAAGTGGACTATGAAAGTTTGAGTGCCCACTATGTGCCAGGCACTGTTTTAGGTGCTGCAGATATTGGAATAAATGGAATACTTTTTTTTTTTTTACAAGAAGATATTGATTCCCAGTAACTTTCTGACTCTTCTATTGGAAACCTCTTTGATAGCATGATGAGTCCTTAGACAATTTCCTGGGATTCAAAAGATGAAATAACAATATGCTTTTCCCAAGACAATGGTATCTTCTATTGCTGTCTTTTTCTCTTTCTGAAGAATTTGAAAAACATTCACACCCAGTATTTAAAAAAAAGAAAACAAAAACCCTTTTATTTGAATGGTTGTTCATTTAGAAAGAAGTCCTTAGTAATGCAGTGTTTCATTGCAGCCTGTCATTTAGCCAAAACATAACCTCTGAGGTCAGTAATTGTAAATACTCGCTTTCTGTATACAGGGAGAACAACCCAACACTTGTGGAAGTCCTAGAAGGAGTTGTCCGTCTCCCAGAGACTGTACATACAGCTGTGCGATATACGAGCATTGAGTTGGTTGGAGAAATGAGTGAAGTGGTCGATCGAAATCCTCAGTTCCTTGGTATGTGTGTTCTCTCCTTCTGTTGCTGCTACTTCTGGTTTTTCTGATTTTCTTCTCTTTTATTTTTGCCTTTTCCACCTTTTTATTTTCACAATATTTGTATGTACTTAAAGACTAAGTATGTTTGTTGTAAGCTGCTTAGCAGAGGGAACACTGAAAAGAACCTTTGAAAGATTGTATACAGATAGGGAAATCATTTGACTCTAGTACTCTGCTTAAGCATGAACAGTATTAAATACATGTTCTGTTTAAAAAATGAAGACTTATTCAAAACAAGAGAAATACAAAATAAGATGGAGTGTTGAGCTATATTAACTCTAGCTGCTCCTTTTGATTTGAAAACATGGAGATCATATGAAGTAACTTTAGAATTGAAGGTAAAGGGCTGGAGATTTAGCTGAGTGGTTCCAATGCCTGCCTAGCAAGTTCAAGGTCCCTGGTTCAATCCCTGGTAACAACATACAACAATACCAGATTTGGTAACTCATACCCACCAGCAATCAGTACCACATACCACAAATGCCAGGCTTGGTGGCTCAAGCCTGTAATCCCAGCACTCGGGAGGCAGGGGCAGGAGGATTACTGAGTTCTAGGCTTGTCTGGACTACATAATTAGCTCAGGGCCAGCCTGAACTACAAAGTGAGACCCTGTCTCAAAAAAAAAAAAGAGGGGGCTGGAGATTTAGCTCAGTGGTTCCGGCCCCTGCCTCGAAAGCACAAGGTCCTGAGTTCGACCCCAGGTAACCACATACAATGTTGGGCGTGGAGACTCACACCCACCAACAATCAATACCACATACCACAGTGCCGGGCATGGTGGTGGCTCACGCCTGTAATCCCAGCACTAGGGAGGCAGAGACAGGAGGATTGCTGAGTTTGAGGCTTGCCTGGGCTACATAGTGAGCTCAGAGCCAGCCTGAACTATAAAGCAAGACCCTGTCTCCAAAAAAAAAAAAGAAATAATTGAAGGTAAAAACTGGGGATTTGGCTTAAGTGGTACCAGGCCTACCTTGGAAGCACAAGGGCCCAGTACCATCAGAAACAAAGCAAACAAAAAGAATTAAAAGTAAAATTAGAAATCATATAGCTTAACCTCTTCACTTACAATATGGACACTGAGACCCAAAGAAAATAAATTACTTATCCAGAGTGATTGATACAAATATAGACATACATAGATATAGATAGTTGATATCAAGCATCTAACAGGGAGGGTTGCATTCTGAGAATTCAAGAATCCCCAAATTTGTGAATAATATTACATCCTTAAGTTTGTAAGTATTTCCTGTGGAGCCTTTAATTATCGCCTCTTCATTTTATTTTACACAAATCTATCTGATTTTAACAAGATACTTTCTAAAATGTAAATCACCTTTTTTTTTTAAATTTCTAGATAGGAGAGCATATGGTAGGCACATTCACATAGAAATTGAGTTACATTTGCCTGCCTGTAACCCCAGCACTCAAGAAGCAGCGGCAGGAGGACTGCTGTGAGTTTGAGGCTGGCCTGGGCTACATAGTGAGCTCAGGGCCAGCCTGAACTACAAAGAAAGACCCTGTCTCACAAAACAAAAACAGAGGCTGGAGATTTAGCTCAGCGGTTCTGCCACCTGCCTAGTAAGCTCAAGGTTCTGGGTTCAATCCCCGGTAACCACATACAATACCAGGCGTGGTGGCTCACGTCTATAATCCCAGCACTCAGGAGGCAGAGGGTGGAGGATTGCTGAGTTCAAGGCTTGCCTTGGCTACATAGTGAGTTTAGGGCCAGCCTAAACTATAATGTGAGACTGTCTCAAAACAAAAACAACAACAAAAAATACCCTGAGCCACTTTCGAAATTGAAGATGCTAACATTCTGTTAAAGATGTTTTCAAAATGCATATTTTCTAATTCTTGGATCTTTTCACTTCCATTATTGGGTCCAACTTTTTTTTGTTTTTGTTTTTTTTGGAAGGTAGTACTGGGGATTGAACCCCACAGCCTTGTGTATGTGAAGAAAATGCTTCTACTGGGCCGGAGGGTTAGCTCAGTGGTTCTGGCGCCTGCCTCGCAAGCGCAAGGACCTGAGTTCAATCCCCGGTAACCACATATAATGCTGGGCGTGGAGACACACCCACCAACAATCAACACCGCATACCAAATGCTGGACATGGTGGCTCACGCCTGTAATCCCAGCACTCGGGAGGCAGAGACAGGAGGATTGCTGAGTTCGCGGCGGCTTGTCTGGGCACCATAGTGAGCTCAGGGCCAGCCTGAACTACAAAGCGAGACCCTGTCTCAAAAAGCAAAAAAAAAAAAAGAAAAAGAAAAAGAAAATGCTTCTACTACCTTGACATTCTTTTTGAATCACTTTTCCACAAGGAAATAAAAATGGATTTGTTTGTTTATTGTTTGATATGGGGAGGGTGTCTCACTGTTTCCCCTGGTTGATCTTGAACTCATGTGAGAGGATCATTTAAATGAGCACAGAGCCTCCCAAGCAGCTATGATTATAGGCACACACCCTGTACTCTGTTTTCACTTAATGTCTTCTGTTCATGTCCAGTAAACACCAAAGCTAGGTTGAACTACAAAATTCAGTACTCTTGCATTGTCCTGTTCAGATTTGTACCTCAGCAGTGAATTGCTGTGTGTTTATACTCTATACTACCCAAAACCAGGAAAGAGAACCAGGAAAGTGCCGTGTTAATTATCGGGGCATGTTCCAGACTCAAGGTCTTCTGTGAGTTTGACGCTAAATAGGTTTTGGATATTTAAGGATGGGAGAGGGTGTGCTGGATTGGTACATTATATTTGTTAGACCAGAAATGGAGATAGGTCTTAAGACTTTATTCTTTTGATTTCTTAAGTTTTCTTCATGGTTTACTATGAGGTCACTCTAAAGTAGTTATCATAAAAATGCTTTTTAACCATATGTGCTTTTCTATTCCACAATTGTGATTTTTCTAAAGAAAGGTAAAAGGATTGGAACTTAGTCTATAGAAATTCACCTTTTCAAAAAAATTCACCTTTTCCATCAACTTGAATCATTTGTATTTGGTAAAATTAAGCCATAGTGAATTAATCACTAGATGTGATAAAGATTTGTCTGCATGTTTTTAAGGCCTTTTGTAACTAGAAAGAAACATAAAATGTCAAGTTTAGATAACTATCATTGTCTTCAGTCTAGGCCAATAATGGCAAACCTCACAGAACTTTCAATGGTGGCAAACCCAGAATTTACCATTCTGTGGTACACATGCCATAGGTTCACCACCCTGTTTTATGTAGTGATTGATCTCTGAATATAATGGTCACTCTCTGAGTTTTGTATAATTTTTCCAGTGCTATATACATATTTTTTTTTTTTGAGACAGGGTTTCGCTTTGTAGTTCAGGCTGGCTCTGAGCTCACTATGTAGCCTAGGCAAGCTTCAAACTGAGCAATCCTCCTGTCTCTGCCTCCTGAGTGCTGGGATTACAGGCGTGAGCCACCACACCCGGCACTGTGGTATGTGGTATTGATTGTTGGTGGGCCTGAGTCTCCACACCCAGCATTGTATGTGGTTACCGGGATCAAACTCAGGATCTTGCACTTGCGAGGCAGGTGCCGGAACCACTGAGCTAACCCTGCGGCCCTCCAGTGCTATATTTTTAATAATTAGATGGCTATCTAAATACTTCAGGCAGTGGTTTTCATACTGTGTCCATGAATTGGTAGGATTAGAAGAAAGTGGACCATCATGAGAGAAGAAATAAGTGATGAGGGCCAGAGACTTAGCTCAGTGGTTCTGGCGCCTGCCTCGCAAGCACAAGGTCCTGAGTTCGATCCCAGTAACCACATACAATGCTGGGTGTGGTGACTCTTGCCCACGAGCAATCAATACCACATACCACAGTGCCTGGCGTGGTGGCTCACGCCTGTAATCCCAGCACTCGGGAGGCAGAGACAGGATTGCTGAGTTTGCAGCGGCTTGCCTGGGCTACAGTGAGCTCAGGGCCAGCCTGAACTACAAAGTGAGACCCTGTCTCCAAAAAAAAATAAAGTGTTGAAATAGACTAGGGTCAGGGCTGCCTGGCACTATGTCAATAAGATCAGCTCTGTTTTTTGTTTTGTACATTGGGGGGTCTATACATACCTTTTTTTATTTTTGAAACAGGGTCTTGCTTTGTAGTTTAGGCTGGCCCTGAGCTCACAATGTAGCCCAGGCAAGCCTCGAACTCAGCAATTCTCCTGTCTCTGCCTCCTGAGTGCTGGGATTACAGGTGTGAGCCACCACACCCGGCACTGTGGTGTGTGGTATTGATTGCTGGTGGGCGTGAGTCACCATGCCCAGCATTGTATGTGGTTACCAGGGATTGAACTCAGGACCTTGCGCTTGTGAGGCAGGGGCCGGAACCACTGAGCTAAATCTCCAGCCCTCTAAACATACTTTTTGAAAGGGTTCTTTTATCTTAAAAAATGTACAAACCTCTGTTTTAATAAACTAGATTTTCTTGAGATGTGTATATGTAATCTCTTTTTGGCTTTATTCCTTAGACCCTGTGTTGGGCTATTTGATGAAAGGCCTGTGTGAAAAGCCCCTAGCTTCTGCTGCGGCTAAAGCCATTCATAATATTTGCTCTGTCTGCCGAGATCACATGGCGCAACACTTTAATGGACTCCTGGAGATTGCCAGATCCCTTGACTCCTTCATGTTATCTCCAGAAGCTGCTGTGGGTTTGCTAAAAGGTATTTATACATAAGCCATATTGCAGTTTTTCAGTTGTAATGTACCAAAAACACTAATGGTGAAAGTTCCCTTTCTACCTGGGAAGATAGGAACTAAGGGTGCCTGCATTCATATGCATAGCATAGCTTTAGACTTTGTGTGGAGACAATACATTTGAGCTAAACATAGTTGCTTTTTTAATTGGGTAAAGAGTTAAAATAGAGGCTAAATAAGTAGGCAATGCCATTTCAAAAAGAAGAACTGCAAATTGCAAGGTCATGTGCATGGATCATTATGAAAAGTAGAAGCAAGGGCTTATAGTCTTCATCATTACTGGTCAACTTACACTCTGTATCTGCCCATACAGAGATGAGGAGCCAGAGTAGAGAGAGGCCCAGACTGATAGAAAAATTAGAGATAGTAAGGTTAGGAAAAAAGACAAGCAACTTTAAACATAATGGTTATTTTTAAACATTTAGAAGATTATTTTTTTAAATGATTATAGGGCCGGAGATTTAGCTTAGTGGTTCCGGGGCCTGCGTAGCAAGTGTAAGGTCCTGAGTTCAATCACATACAACAGTGCTGGGCATAGTGTCATGCCTGTAAGCACAACACTATAATCATCATACAATAATGCCAGGCATGGTGGCTCACACCTTTAATCCCAGCACTCAGGAGGCAGAGGCAGGAGGATTGCTGTGAGTTCCAGGCTTGCCTGGGCTATAAAATGAGTTCAAGGCCTGCTCGAACTATAAAGCAAGACCCTGTCTCAAAAAGGGAGGGGGGCTCGTAATTATTTTGTGAGTATTCAATTCTCAGCCATTTATAGGGAAACACAAACTGGCTCCTAGAAAGAAAATGCTTTCTAGCCAAACTTTCCAAAGACAGATTGGGTGGTGCTTGAGGTAGTGAAATCCTTTCAGCTGGCAAATTAGAGGGGGTTGGAATAGAGCAAGTAAATGATCAGTAATGTGGCCTGTGTGAGTGTTAGACAGCCTTTTCAGGAGTAGATGACGTTATTTGTGAACTAATTCCATTCTCTTCTGTGACAGGTGCTTTTTCCACGGATAATTCTTTTTATATCAGGGGTGGTTGCTATTTACTTTCATAGATATAGATAATGCATTAAGTTGGTGTCATATAGTCTTACTTGTCATATAACCATAATGCTGAAATGTTGTCTAACCTAAAGTAGACTGTCGTCTTCCAGTTGTTAGTGATCTCTTCTACAGATAAGAAGCTTTTTTGTAAGCACAACACTATAATCATCATACAATAATGCACTTTTCCAGTAAAAATGAATTTAAAAGAAAATCATACTCAAGGTAGATCTTCCTTACCACACAGTTTTAAAGTCCAAGTCATCTATAGCTTGACTGGAAGAAAAAAAGTTATTTGATTTTTTTTTTAAATTAAATTTGAGGGATCATTGATCATTCTGTTGAATGAATTTTTTTTTTTTTTTTTTGCTTTTGAGACAGGGTCTCTCTTTGTAGTTCAGGCTGGCCCTGAGCTCACTATGGTGCCCAGGCAAGCCGCCACAAACTCAGCAATCCTCCTATCTCTGCCTCCCGAGTGCTGGGATTACAGGCGTGAGCCACCACGTCTGGCATTGTGGTATGTGGTGTTGATTGTTGGTGGGCGTGTCTCCATGCCCAGCATTATATGTGGTTACCGGGGATCAAACTCAGGACCTTGTGCTTGCGAGGCAGGCGCCGGAACCACTGAGCTAACTCTCTGGCCCCTGTTGAATGAAATTTAAAGTGAACAAAAAAACACAGTTGAAGTTTCATTTGTTTGTTTTTCCGCTGGAAGTACAATCAACTAATGTGTAATCTTTGGATTTGGAAATTGTTTGGTGAGGATAGAATCAGGGTCACAACAGTTACAGGGAGGTTGAGTGATATGGGCTGGGATTTATGTCCCCACTTGAACCTAATGTCTTTTTTTTTTTTTAATCTGTTGAGTTCCAAGTTAATTTATTGGGAGAGAGGAAGAGATTAGCTCAGTGGTTCCGGTGCTTGCCTTGCAAGCACAAGGCCCTGAGTTCAGTAACCAGTACAATGCTGGGCGTGGTGACTCATGCCCACCAGCAATCAATACCACATACCACAGGGCTGGGCGTGGTGGCTCAAGCCTGTAATCCTAGCACTCGGGAGGCAGAGACAGGAGGATTGCTGAGTTTGAGGCTTGCCTGGGCTACACAGTGAGCTCAGGGTCAGCCTGAACTACAAAGTGAGAACCTGTCTCAAAAAAAAAAAAATTATACACACACACACACACACACACACACATATGTATATATATAAAAACAAAGACCAACTGGATTGCTAACCTTCTGCTCAAATTACTCATCTCACAGATGAAGATGGAGTCTAAGTAGAGTATTCAGGAGATGTCAGTGAAATCTTTGACTTTGGTTCATCCTTCCTAAATGCATTATGTCTGTATTTCTCAGACCTCTCTGATAAGAATTGCCTTGGAGGCAGAGGCAGGAGGATTGCTGAGTCTGAGGCTTGCCTGGTCTACTGGTGAGCTCAGGGCCAGCCTGAACTACAGAGTAAGACCCTGTCTCAAAAGAAAAAAAAAAAACCTTTGTCATTAACTTTGTGAAGATGATTTATAAAGTCTTTGAACAGCTGAAAGAGAGGCATGTTTCTTTAAGGCAATAAACTGCTAAAAAGAAATAATATTTTGTAAATGTCAGCATGAGAGTTAGTCTGTAGTCTTCTAAGACAGAAGAAGCTATAACAGAATATTATAATTTTAAAATAGTGCTAATCCTATTAAAGATGGAACCAATCAACTTTTTCTATTAACATATATAATGTAGTCCAATTAAGTGAATTATCTCAATTTAGGCTTTATTTTCTCATTTTCATCTTCCTTTACTTTTTAGGAACAGCACTTGTTTTAGCCAGATTACCATTGGATAAGATTACTGAATGTCTTAGTGAATTATGTTCTGTTCAGGTTATGGCATTGAAAAAGGTAAGTCCAGTTAATTAAGGAATGAAACAAATATAAGAAGTTAATGTGTTGGGGCCAAGGATTTAGCTCAGTGGTTCTGACACCTGCCTCACAAGCAGGAGGTTCTGAATTCAATAGTTCAATCTCTAGTACCAAAAAAAAAAAAAAGAATATGTTGGAAGAGAAAAGCCTTGTTATTTTTTGAGACAGGATCTTGTTTTGTAGTTCAGGCTGACCCTGAGCTCACTATGTAGCCTAGGCTACCTTCAAACTCACAGCAGTCTGGAACCACTACTCCCAGTATTGTGGTATGCGGTACCAGGGATTGAACATGTGACTTTGCATTTGCAAGGCAGATGTTGGGGCCACTGAGCTAAATCTCTGGCCCAAGACAAAATTTCTTATTTATATATCATCTTTCATCTACCTAGAAAAGCCAAGGGAATGGGCTAAGAAGGTACTAAAATTAACTGTCAAAGTAGCTACATACAGGGCCAAAATTTAGCTCAGTGGTTCTGCTCATCTGCTTGGCAAGCACAAGGTCCCTAGTTCCATCCCCAGTTTCATATACCACAATACCGGGTGTGGTGGCCCATGCCCATAATCCTAGTACTCTGAGGCAGAGGCAGGAGGAATGTGTGAGTTTGAGGCTTGTTTGGGCTACCTAGTGAGCTCAGGGCCAGCCTGAACTACAAAGCTAGATCCTGACTCAAAAAAAAGTAGCTACATAAAAGGAAAAGTACAGTCATGCTTCCCTTTATGACAGGGATAACATTTTGAGAAACTTATTAGCAGGCAATTTTGCAGTTGTGCAAACATAGTGTTCTCACACAAACCCAGATGGTATAAGTTAGTCACTTTTATGTGGCCTCTTGATGCAGTCATGAGATGTAGGAGGCTGGTCCCAGCATACTGCAGCATACTGTTTTACAGTTAACTTGTTCTTTTAAGTAGGAGCACTCTTTAAAATAACTAGAAAAAGTAGTGGTAAATACATAAACCCATAACAGCCATTTATTATCAAGTATTGCATACTGTAGTAATTGTAAGTACTGTGCTAATCACTAGATAAAAGGAACTTTTCAGCTCCATTATAATCTTTTGGGACCAACATTAATTATGTGATCCGTCATTGACCAACATTGCTTAGATAGTACTTTGCTCTATTTCAAAGTCAGTAAAATAACCAATCAGAAGGTAAATGGGAAAAGACTATTCAAGTTAGTAATCAAAACCTTGTTGGGTGTGGTGCCTGTTGCATCAGCACTCTGGAAGCCTGAGCCAAGAGGCTTATGAGTTTCAGCCCACCCTGGGCAACTCCGTGACTTAGCAAGACCCTGTCTCAAAATATAAAATAAGAAGAACTGGGGATGTAGCTTGGTGTTAGTGCCTTGGTTTCAGTCCTCAGTACCACCATCAAAAAACAAGACAAAAAAAGTAGCATATTTCGTTTGAAGACTATTTTAAAGTGTCAGTTGATCCTCAGTTACATTTTTAGTACAATAACAGACATACCAATGAGATTTTTTTGAACATTTTATGATGATTCTAAAGTTCATCTTTAATGATATACTGGTAGGAGTATCTAAGAAATTATAGCAAAAAGACATCTTGTTTAAAGCTATAAGAAATTTAAAGCCTTACTGTAATCATAATTTAAATATGGGGAAAAATCAAGTAACTATTTTCTATTCCTGTGATCAGATAGTAAAATGTATAATATCCATTCTTAGCCAGATGCAGTAAGAGTGAGAAAAATAATTTGACAGTGCAAACAAGTTTGTGTCCCCTAAGTAATTTGTTGGATCTTATGATAAGGAAATAGAGATAGATACAAAGGTTGATATCTAAAGATGTATGTTGTGGTGTTTGTTAACTTGCATGTGTGACCACTGGATGTTACTGTCTTTCTTTAGCTGTTGTCTCAGGAGCCCAGCAATGGCATATCCTCAGATCCTACTGTGTTCTTAGATCGCCTGGCAGTGATATTTAGGTAAGAAGGGAAACTCTGAGTTCCTCACTTGGATTGAAACACAAATGAAACCAGCCTCAAGTTGTGGAGCAAAGGCAAATTCTAAGAATTCAGTCTTCGCAGATCTCTGTAAAAAGAACTTTCAAAAATATTGATTCTTTTAGTCTATTTTATTTATTTTCAAACTTTATCATGTATTAGAATCACCTGGAGTTTGTCAAACTACTGGTTGCTAGGATCTAGCTCTCAAGCTTCTGATTCTTTAGATCTGGAGTAGGTGCTGAAAAGTTACATTTCTAGTAAGTTCCAAAGTGGTACTATGCTGTGTAGTGTTGTGTAATGTTCCAGAGACCCAAAATTACACTTTCAGGACCACTGATACATCTATATCATGGGGGGAGAATATTAATGAATTGTTCTGAATGATCTGATGAAATTACTCTTTGAAATCAAGTGGAGTGAATGATCACGCTCACCAGCAATCAGTACCACACACCATAATGCTACAGGAGTGTTGGCTCACACCTGTAATCTCAGCACTCAGGAGGCAGAGGCAGGAGGATTGCTGAGTTCCAGGCTTGCCTAGGCTACATAGTGAGCTCAGGGCCAGCCTGAACTACAAAGCTTGACCCTATCTCAAAAAAAAAAAAAAAAGCATACCTGGGCCAAGGATTTTGCTCAGTGGCACCAGACCTGTCTCAAAAGTGCAAGGTCCTGAGTTCAATCCCTGGTACTGGGGTGAAAAAACATATATCTGACTATATTATATATTCATAGATTTGTGAGTCCCATAAGTGTAACTAAAACTATTTAGGTTAGAAGAGTAATGGTCACATAGAACCCGATGTGAGTCAAGCATTATTTTCACTCATTAGCTACTGTCGTCAAATCTGGGTAGTGCAGTACTTTCCTCATATACTTAGGAGGACTCTGTCACATGCTATTCTGAAAGCCTGTTAACAATAACCCCTTACTTCACAGTAAATAAAAGGAAATCTCCAACAGATGTAAATGCTTAAAGAAAATCACATTTTTATTGTTATTGTTGAGATTTTTAAAATTGAAGAGTAGCTTGAGGTTAGTACTTCATTGTATAGTTTTCTGACTGCTTTTCCTCAAATTCATGGGCTCTAGAACTAGACAGCAGCTGAATTTGACTTAATTGTAGGTGGTTCTACATTATGTATCATTGAATTCAAAATAGAGCTGTGACAAACATCAGCAATGGACTAAAATTCCTAAAGCTTTAACTTTCTTAATAGTAGGAATGAAGTAGTACTTGGTTTCTTATGATAGAGTCGTACAGCTTGTGTATAGCTTTTTTTTTTTTTTGAGATAGGATCTTGCTTTGTAGTTCAGGCTGGCCTTGAGCTCACTATGTTACTCAGGTAAGCCTTGAACTCAGCAATCCTCCTGTCTCTGCCTCCCCAGTGCTGGGATTATAGGCGAGCCACCACGCCCGCCACTTGTGTACAGTTTTTTATTAATTTGGAAGAAGCTACATTTTAGATTTACAAAGAGGGGGCAATAGAAAAAGGTAGAAAGAGTAGAAAAGGTAGAAGTAGTTCCTAATAGTTCATATAACCAGAGTTGTATAGAAGTTGCATGTTCTAGTAGAAGTGACTCACTAGTGGCAAAAAAAGATAGGAAGATTGAAAATATGTGTTTGTTTTTGTATAACTAGAATAAGAGGAAAGAAAAGATGTTGATGTAAAGTAAATGATTCTACCGACCATTTTTCTTTCCATGGTAACAGTTATCCTAAGTCAGCAAGCAGGGATCAGGGGTCTGGGTCCTCAGAAATCACTCTTTTTTCACTGCTTTGGCTTCTTTTCTTTTCCCAGACACACCAATCCCATTGTGGAAAATGGACAGACTCATCCATGCCAAAAAGTCATACAGGAAGTAAGTGCTAATGGATGCCTATGGAATCAAGGCTTTCTTCTTTTCCTTACAAGGCTTTGGGTAACTGGGTTTTGAAGGTACTGTCTTCCAGGTTGATGGGGAGATTCTAATTGTTGATATGGTTTCAGTTTCAGTGAAATGAGGGACAGATCATCTAAATGTTTTATTTTTAGATTTGATAATAAAACAAGCTGTAGGGAAATGCACTGAAAGGCCAAAGAAGTATAGATTAACTGTGTGTGACTCTGGAGTTGTAAAAATTCTAGCAAAAAAAATTTTCCTCCTTTTTGTGGTGATTTAGAACAAACCCAGGACTTGTGTATGCTAGCCAAGACTAGCACAATGCTTTTTTCTTCTGTTTTTGTTTGTTTGTTTGTTTGTTTTGAGACGGGGTCTCGCTTTGTAGGTCAGGCTGGTCCTGAGCACACTATGTAGCCCAGGCAAGCCTCAAACTCAGCAATCCTCCTGACTGCCTCCCAAGTAGCACAATGTTTTTGACAAAGCTAGAGTCTTTTCCCCACTGAGAACATACTTACTTCCCTTATGCTCTTTTAACTAAGGACAATCTGAGGAACAAAGGTAGTGGTTTTGAGAAATAGTTTCTTTGGTTTTTTTTTTTGAGACAGGGTCTCGCTTTGTAGTCCAGGCTGGCCCTCAGCTTACTATGTAGCCCAGGCAAGCCTTGAACTCAGCAATCCTCCTGTCTCTGCCTCCCAAGTGCTGGGATTACAGGCGTGAGCTACCACGCCCGGCACTGTGGTATGTGGTATTGATTGCTGGTAGGTGTGAGTCACCATATCTAGCATTGCATGTGGTTCTGGGGATCGAACTCAGGACCTTGCGCTTGTAAGGCAGGTGCTGGAACCACTGAGCTAAGTCTCTGGCCCTTGAGAAATAGTTTTTTGACTTCAGGTGGGAAATTATATAGATCCTGAATGTCCTTAATTGTTTAGTATATTAAAGTGATCCATTTCCTTAACTAGTCCTTCTGCTCAAGGTCTTCCACCTTCCTGGAACTATTTTTAAGTATCTCTTCCTCTGTAATTCATTTTTTTCATCCTCATTCCTGGAATCTGCTTTTTAGTAAAGTTAGACACATTCTGCTTCTTCTAGAGTGTTGTGTAGTTTCTGTTAAGCAATGATTGGGTTTTAACAATGGGTGATAAGTATTCTGTACACACACACTGGCCAGAATCAGAGCATATATCATTCTATGAGTAAGTTTTATATAAATTATTTAAAGCTAAATCAGATGTTACCATATTAGGAACACCTTTTCAGCTCATAATTGTTGGTTGTTTTCTTCTTGTGCCTTTTCACTTTTGACTCAGATATGGCCAGTTTTATCTGAGACTCTAAATAAGCACCGGGCTGATAATCGGATTGTAGAGCGCTGTTGCAGGTGCCTGCGCTTTGCTGTTCGCTGTGTAGGCAAAGGATCTGCAGCCTTGCTGCAGCCACTAGTCACACAGGTAAGTTCTCCACAAGAGGAATTCACACAATTTCAAGTAGGAGCCTTTAGATAAAAACCTTGCTATAGTTTGATTCCCGATACTTTAAAAAAACAAAAACAAAACTTTGCTACAGAATGCTTTTGACTTATTAAATACAAACAAAAAAATTTGAAAGAGGGAAATGCCTATGGTTGATATGTTGCCTCTAAGGGAAAATAACCTAAAGTTTCTTCTGTATAGTAGTAATCTGAATAGCAGCACATTCTAGTGTGAAATTATGTGAAGAGAATGACTCATGCTTAGCTCTTACATACCAATAGGAAATATTTTTATATTAATTTTCTTAAAGAAAAATATGTGCCAAGTCAAACTTTTATTCTGTCTTGATCACAGTTGGTTTTTCATATGAATCTTTTGTCAAAATATAAATTTGAGGGGCCAGAGATTTAGCTCAGTGGTTTCGGCGCCTGTCTAGCAAGCCCAGGGTCTTGAGTTGGATCCCTGATAACTACATACAACAATACCAGGCATGGTGACTCATGCCCACCAGCAATCAGTACCATCCACCACCATGCCTGGCCAGTGGCTCACACCTGTAATTCCAGCACTTGGGAGGCAGAGGCAGGAGGATTGCTGAGTAAATTTAATACTAGACCGAGCAGCTTAGTGAGACCCTGTGTCAGATGTGATGGAGCACATGCGGGGTGGTATGACCACAGACTACCCTGTCTCAAAATAAAAATAAGGTGTAGCGGGCCAGAGGGTTAGCTCAGTGGTTCCGGCGCCTGCCTCGCAAGCGCAAGGACCTGAGTTCGATCCCCGGTAACCACATATAATGCTGGGCGTGGAGACATGCCCACCAACAGTCAACACCGCATACTACAATGCCGGACGTGGTGGCTCACGCCTGTAATCTCAGCACTCGGGAGGCAGAGACAGGATTGCTGAGTTCGCGGCGGCTTGCCTGGGCACCATAGTGAGCTCAGGGTCAGCCTGAACTACAAAGCGAGACCCTGTCTCCAAAAAGCAAAAAAAAAGGTGTAGGGATGTAGCACAGTGGTAGAATGCCTGCCCATTACGCATGAGGCTCTCAGTTCAATCCCTAGTTCTGTATGAAAAAGAAAAACATGTATTTTGATGGTGTGACTCACTGTATGAAGAATTCACACCAGAATTACTCCAAACAATATACCTATGCTTAGATCACTGAACAGTTTGTATTGGTATTAACCTCCATGAGGCCATAAATTCTGCCAATGTAGCACATTGAAGTGTTACCTTCTAGCCCATTTTGTTCTGCGCTGGCACCAATGAGTTAGTCAGAAGACTAAATAGGAAGATGTCCATTTTTCTTAGGCGATCTTTTATAAAAGGTTGTCCAGCCTCTGATTTAAATCACTCATTGCAGACTCCCATTTCATGCTCATCCTGTGCCACATGCTGATGAATTTTTCTGTCATCCTACACCAAGCTTACAGTGTAGAATTTATATAAGGTCATACAGATGTATTATAATGGTATTTTAAATGGGTAAGTGTGCTTTTCTCTTTTTGGAGGATATTGGAGTAAAAAGTGTTTATTTTATTTTTAAATTTACTTTTGGTACTTCAGATTGAAGCCAGGATCTTCACACTGAACAGTATCCCCATATGTTTTTAAATTTTTTCTTTTGAGATAGGATCTTGCTTAAGTTGCATAGACTGAAACTTGTGCTCAGCCTTTTAGAATGCTGGGATTACAGGTATATGCCATCATGTCTGGCTATAAATCATTTAATTTAAATGTGCATATTGTGCTAAGGTTCTTATTCTGTTGAGATCCATACATTTTGAATGGAATTAATGGTTTTTAGTAAAACAACTCAGAATTTAAATAGTCCTTTTAGTTTTCTCCAAGATGAATGTATTTGATATTTTTGTTGCTACTATGGCTATATATACTAAAAAAATAAGATGTATTGGGAAATTTAGCTCAGTAGTTCTAGTGCCTGCCTAGCAAGCGGAAGGTCCCTGGTTCGATCCCCGGTAACTACATACAATAATACCAGGTGTGGTGACTCATACCCACCAGCATTCAGTACCACATACCACAATGCCAGGCATGGTGGCTCATGTCTGTAATCCCAGCATTTGAGAGGCAGAGGCAGGAGGATTGCTGAGTTTGAGGTTTGCCTGAGCTATATAGTGAACTCAGGGCCAGCCTGAACTACAAAGTGAGAACCTGTCTCAAAGAAAAATAAGATGTATCATATGCAGGTACGAATTCCCTAATATAAACATTATCATTATGTATATCTAAAGTGTGACAATAAATGTTTTGCTTCATTAAAAAAATAAGACTTTGGGCCGGAGGGTTAGCTCAGTGGTTCCGGCGCCTGCCTCGCAAGTGCATGGTCCTGAGTTCGATCCCCAGTAACCACATATAATGCTGGGTGTGGAGACATGCCCACCAACAATCAACACCGCATACTACAAGGCCGGACGTGGTGGCTCACGCCTGTCATCCCAACACTCGGGAGGCAGAGACAGGAGGATTGCTGAGTTCGCGGCGGCTTGCCTGGGCACCATAGTGAGCTCAGGGCCAGCCTGAACTACAAAAGCGAGACTCTGTCTCAAAAGCAAAAAAAAAAAAAAAAGACTTTATCATGTAAATAAGTATAACCTTTAGAGTTTGGGAAGTTTTTTGGTTGTTTTGTTTCAGGTTTTTTTTTTTTTTTTTTTTTTTT
>PVIC010038653.1:0-17505 GCA_004025085.1 Thryonomys swinderianus
GCTGGCCCTGAGCTCACTGCATAGCTCAGGCAGGCCTGGAACTCAGCAAACAGTTCTCCTGCCTCTGCCTCCCGAATGCTGGGATTATAGGCATGAGCCACCATGCTCGGCACTGTGGTATGTGGTACTGATTGCTGGTGAGCATGAGTCACCATGCCCCAGTATTGTTGTATGTGGTTACCAGGGATTGAACCAGGGACCTTGTGTTTGCAAGGCAGGTGCCAGAACCAATGAGCTAAATCTCTGTCCACCCCCCCCATCAATTCGTATTACTGCTTCATTCCCCAGATCCAAGATAGGGCCTATTAAATAGTTAACGCTCAGTAGAAATAAATCAATGATTTGAAGGACCAAGCACCAGTTACCTTGCAAGCTGAAGACTATCCTTTGGATGTTTTCAGAAAGCTGAAGTCCATCATAAAGCCCTTGGGCCCTTTAGCTATGCTCCATTCTAACCATGAGTGACTTCTTAAGGGAGGTCTTGGCACTGACATGAATGATACCTTGATTTCTTCAAGTTAAAACAATCAGATGTGGAAGCATCTGTATTTAACCTTGAGAGATACTTAAGAGCTGAGTAATGGACATAGTATTCAGTCTCTGACACTGAGGGGTGTGGTTCCTGGATTTGCCGGATATGACCTATGAAACTTCCCATATCTGCCTCCTGTGGCTCAGCAACTGATTTTGTCAGTATGATGGTTCATTATTATGTGTTAACTTGACCAGACTCTAGGCTGCCCAGAGAGCTGATAAAACATTACTTCTAGATGTGCCTGTGAGAATATTTCTAGATGAGATTAATGTTGGTGGGCTGAACACAGCAGATGGTAGTAGCCAAGCCACCCAGGGCCTGAAGAGAACAAAAAGATAGAGGAAGGTTGCAGGTAGAGATTGTAGGTTGTAGATTGTATTCACAACCTCTATATTCACAGGAGCCATTACCTCATAATAAATCCATCTCTCTCTCTCTCTCTCTCTCTCTCTCTCTCTCTCTCTCTCTTCCCCTACTATTAGTTCCATATCTCTAGGGAACTCTGGCTAATATAATCAGGATGTGATTTGTCATGTGTATGGCCTTCGTCTGGGTCTTGCAGCAGTTGAAGATCTTGCCCACATCTGCTTATAAGGAGATCTGACTGGATGGCACCTGGATGTTGCCATTATTAGAGGTCACTGAGATGTAAGATGGCCCCAGGGTCAGTATTCTCCACTCCAGGATCTCCCTGTTCAATCAAGGTTAAAGTCAGAAAACTAAATCCCAACTAGATTTGAGATCCAAAATGGGTTGGGAGGGCTTGAAAGGAAGTTATCTGGAGGTCCTTGGTTACCATAAATTATGGTGGGAGGGGTAGTTCTGTTAGAGGGACTCTGATGGTATTCATAGTGGTGGTTGGGAAGGGTATGGCTGCTGGAAATGTCAGGCCAATGACTGATAGGATGGGGTAACTTGGCATTTCCATATACCCAGGTGGTATGTCCAAAATATTTAACATCTGGGAAGGCATAGTTCCTGACCAATTGCAGTGGACACAGATTCCTGCTTTGTGGGTCTTGATTGCTCACTTGCTGATCTATATGGAGTTCTTATTACTTAGGGAGAGTGAGGGTGGGCTGAGAAGAACTCAGGATGGGGTACTTGGGACTGCTAACTAGTCCGCAGCTATGTCAAGAGTTAAAAGATCTGCACCCATGAATACTAGATGACCAAGAGTATGAAATATGTCTGAGCTGTTGTTATTCTAGGGCCCAGTCCTCTGAGAAGGATTTGCTAGACACAGAGACCTGAACATGCATTTAGGAAGAATGGGCTTATCTCTAGTTGGGGTTTGATAGATGGTGGACCTACTTCTGAGCTCAGTCCTAGACTCAACCTATAACTAGTAGGGTTCTGGCTAAGCAAATAGTCAGGTCTATTACCCGTAAGACAGCAGCACTTGAAGAAAGCTTTCATGGAGTTTCTAGCCTGCTTCTCTGGGGCATGAGGTGGGTGTGGACCCTCACCAGGTTTTATCAGCCTTCGCCAAGGATGACGTGAACTGGCTTCTGCTTTGGCCCTGGGCTGTCCTTTTCCTGACCCATCTGTACACTTTTTAGCACTGATGCCTGTTTATATTTGGGCTGTAATTTTGCCATCACCCCTATTTTAATGCTGTGACTCACTAGAACTTCCCAGATTGGGAGCTGCTTCTTTGGGTGAAAAATTTCTCCAACCTTGTCCTTCCTTCTTCAGGGTCCTTTGACTTTCAGGGGACTCTGGTTAGCCATTACTTTTTGGGTCTGAGCCTCCCTAACAGTGAGCCATTTGGATAGTTGAGTCAGATGCTATTATGGTTTAGATCTAAAGTGTGCCCCCAAAAGTCTTATGAGAGAGCTTTAAAAGGTGATTAGATAATGTGTGCACTGTACTCATCAGTAGATAAGTTAATTCATAAATTCATAGCTGACTGTGTATCTTAGTTACTTTTCTCATTACTGGGAGAGAATTTGACCCAATACCCACAAGTTGAGAAGGTTTATTTTAGATCACAATTTGTAGAGATTTCAGTTCAGTTGGCTGGCTCTAAGGGAAGGCAGCATGATACAGGGGCATAATAGAGAGGATACAGTCCATGGCAGAGTAGAAAGAAAAAAAGCAGCAATCTGTCTTCTGTCAGTCCTTCATATTTTACCTAGGCTACAAAACCCACTGGTTGGTGTCACTCACACCCAGGATGGGTCTTCTGTCTGCACTAAGCCCATTCACCCACACCCACAACTATGGCAGTCCAAGCAGCGGACTGATCCAGTTATTACACACCCATAACTCGTATTCATACTCCCTAGATACATCCATCTCTGAAATCCATATGTACTAGCACATAAAACTTTACAGGGTCATCTAATACAAGTCATAACACTGTGCTATTCAGAGGTAGGGCCTAGTAGAAAGAGGCAGGTCATTGGTATGACCTAAAAGGGTATATTCTTGTTCTCGTTTCCTCCTTTCTCATTGCCATCCCTTTCCCTCATTCTTGGATACTGTGAGATGAATAGCTGTCCTCTGCTATGCTCTTTCACTATTCTGTTTTTATCTTGGAACCAGAGACTATGGATTGAACACATTAGAAACTGTGAGCCAAGAGTATTGGGTATTTTGTCTCAGTGATGGGAAGTTACTAATGTAAAAATTGGTACCAGGAGTGGGGCTATCACTGTGATTATACCTGGCTATGTAGTTTCAAAGCCTTTAAAACAGGTTTGTAGAAAGAGTTTGTAAAATTTAGAGATGCAGGCTAAAAAAGCTATAGGTTATTGTGAACAGTACTTGATGAGCAATACTTGTCAGAGCTCAGGAGATCAGAATGTTCATAGGAAAGTAGATAGTAAAGCTAGGTTTTCAAGGTTTAATTTGTTAATAAGGACTACTTTAGCAGTTTGACGAAAGGCCATGTATGTTATACTCTGGCAAAAAGTTTGATAATTTTTTTTTTGAGACAGGATCTTGCTTTATAATTCAGGCTGGCCCTGAGCTCACTATGAAGTCCAGGTAATCCTCAAATTCAGCAATCCTCCTGTCTCTGCCTCCCAAGTGCTGGGATTATAGGTGCGAGCCACCATGCCTGGCATTTGGTATGTGGTACTGATTGCTGGTGGGTGTGAGTCACCATGCCCAGTATTGTTGTATGTGGTTAGTGTGGATCAAACTCAATACCTTGTGCTTGCTAGGCAGGTGCTAAAATCACTGAGCTAAATCTCTGGACCAAGTTTGTCTAAATTTTGTTCATATCCTGAGACTTTGCAAAAGATTAAGCATAGATGAGTAATCAGACTGATAGAGACAATTTTAAGGCAGCCCAAAATTTAGGTTGTGACATGGGTACTGGCTACTTTCAGCCAAACCTACGATGAGAATCAGGAACAGATAGCAGGTTTAAATGATATTGAAAATCTATAGTTTAATCAGAAAAAAGCACCTACAAAGTTGGAGCCCAGAAGAATGTGGTTGCTCAAAAGATTAACATTAAAATGAAGTCAAGTATTATGTTGGCTTTTCAAGCATATAAAATACAAAAGTTGTAGGGTTGTAAAGACTTTTACCCAGATTTCAAGAGTGGCCTGGGAGGCCAGGCAAAGTGCTGCTGAGAGGGAGATGTATATAGCTGTGAGAATAAAGCTGAAAATATAGTAGAGACCCTAAGAAGTTAGAGGTGCCAAAAATGTAAAATGTCTGCCAAAAAAAAGCTACAAGAAATGAGTAGAGCCAACCCAAGAAAGAAGACACCCAACAAGGTCACAGGGGTGGGGTTGTCCAAGCCTTTTGGTACTCATATCTTGTCACTGTGTGCTATGGTTGCTAGACATAAGGCTATAATATTTAATGTTTGTCATGCTGGTTTTCAGTCCTGATTTAATCCAGTTCCTTTATATGCCTCAATTCCTCCCTTTTGGAATGGGCATTCTTATTCTGTGCCTTTATATGTAAAAATTATTTAACCTTCTTTTTTATTTTTCATGGGGGCTCATAGCTAAGAGTTTATCTTGAGTCTCAGAAGAGACTTTAGACTTAAACTTTTCAATAATGCTGGAACTATTAAGACATTGACAACTTTTAGAGATAAACTAAAGATATTTTATGTAATAAGATAAGCTTTTGGGGGCAGAGGTAAAATGAGAGGTAGAAGATGAGACTTTTGGGGGCAGAGGTAGAATGCTATGATTTAAATTCAAAATGTCTCCATGTTCAGAGGTAAGGCTTTCAAAAAGTGATCAGATCATGGGGGCACTATACTTATCAGATTAATCCATTGATGATTTCATAGCTGATTGTGCTGTTTGGCGGTGGAGCCTGGTCACTGGGGGGGGGGGGGAATGGCCTAAAAGGGTGTATTCTTGTTGGTGGCATTTTCCCTCTCTCTCTGCTTCCTGGCTGCCATAGGATGAAACACTGCTCTCTGTGAGACCCTTCCACCATGCCATTTCTGCTTTACAGTGAGCTGACTTTAAACTAAACCCACTAAAAACTGTGAGCCAAATAAACCCTCTTTCCTTTAAATTGTGGGTAATTGGCCATTTTGTCCCAGCAACAGGAAAGTGACTAATACAGAAGGGGTTCTGCAGACCTGGTTTAGGGTGATTCAAGCAACAGTCTTACTGGACTGAGAGACTGGCATGATTCTTACTTGTGGGAAAATTCTTGTGTGAAGCATAACCTTGGGGAGCCTGCTGAGGCTCACACGAGTATGTTACATCATCTGAAGACATATGAATCATTGGAAGAAAAGATTCCTGGTCTCTTTCCAATAGCCTGTTTTGACCCCTGAAGTTGATTAAATGGTTTTGTACTCTCAAAGGATAGTTCACTGGATTTTAAACACAATCGATAATCCCTCCAGTTCTATGACACATGCTGTCTTCTCACATGTTCCCAGATTTAGGATGCCACTATTTACATTTGAATTTTTAAAATACACAAATCTGCCTGACTGCTTTGCTTCCTTCTCTTTTTCTTCTTCTTTTTTCATTAGTACATGTTTGGAGTACATCATGAATACATTCATTGTGAGTAGTTGGTACAGGTACACAATGCATCTTACTTTTTTTTGCACTCTCCCCTCTCCCACTTCCTTCATCCTTTAGTCTCCTTATGCCAAAGATTTGCTTTTTGATTTATTTATACTTTATGTTTCTTATATAAGGAAACCCTATGATTTTTAAGCTCATGAGTCTGATTCATTCCACTAAACATTATGGATACAAAGTGCTTCTAATTTCCTTCATATTACTCAAATTTATCATTCTTTAAGGCACAGTAGTACTCCATGGTGTACATATCACATTTCCTTTATCAGTTCATCTGTTGAACTTCTTTTATTAAGATAAAATTTAGTAAATGACATTTTATGACCAAAGAAGTGGAGACTTAAACATTAAGTGATCAACTTGTCAAGAATAGCTTTTTCTTTTTCTTTTCTAGCATTCATGATCCCTTTTGCAGAATAACTCAGGAGCTTAGTGTAGTAAAACCCTTCTTAGTGTTTTGAAACTCCTCTTCTTTAAAGAGGACAAGATGTTATCCCCGATTGATCCCAAGTCCCCTTCCTAGAGGTCAGCACTGTCATCATCTGGCAGTCCACATTTCTTTTTGACCCATCTCTCAGTATACAATAAATGCTCAGTAAATGCATAAATGATGAATGGATAATTAATTGTTAATGCCCCTGTTCCAAATAGGTCAAGGGTGGGATGGATTGCTTCAATTTTTTCAGATTATTGAATACAGGAAGGCACTGTTGGGAGGGGGAGGTGTTACCGCCCTAAAAGTCATTTGTAAATCTGACTGACTCTGCGTGTTTTCATTCAGGGGCCAGGGTGAGGGGCAGCAAGCCTCCAGAGGGAACTTCTTATAGGGTAACAGGGACAGATGAGGATGAATGGAACTACTCGTGCCTCTTGAAGACTAGCATTGGGGTACACATATTGCCCCTTTTGCTTCATTTGATTGGCAATGCAGGTCATATAGTTGAATCCAAAATGAAAGTATGGGGAGACAGACTTTGTCCCTCAGTGAGAAGAGCCACAAAGTGTCATGGCAAAGGCAATGCCCATATGAGGGGATGATGACTGGGAGGGGTGTTTGACAATATGATTCACCTGTGTTAATCTGTTTTCTGGTACTATCATGAGTCCCCTGAAGCAGGCCTGTCTTGCAAGCGCAAGGTCCTAAATTTGATCCCCGGTAACCACATACAGTGCTGGGTGTGGTGACTCACACCCACCAGCAACCAATACCACATACCACAGTGCCGGGCGTGGTGACTCACACCTATAAACCCAGAATTCGGGAGGCAGAGATAAGAGGGTTGCTGAGTTCTAGGCTTTCCTGGGCTACATAGTGAGCTCAGGGCCAGCCTGAACTACAAAGTGAGACCCTGTCTCAAAAAAAAAAAAAAAAAAAAAGGTTTATTCCATTCATAGATCTGGACAGTCAAAGGCATAGATCTCTCAACTGCTCAGCTCTGCAGAGGATCTAGTAGCAATGTAGTGTGGGCCTGTGCAGGAGAAGGAGATCACATCTTAAAACAGAAAGCCAGAGTGATTCAGGGGTGGGCTCACTCTTTTAACAAGTCATTTTCATGACAGCTCAAGAATCTCATGAGAGCTACCTTCATCTCTTTGGAGCGCAGTTCTCCCAGTGACCTGAGGGCCTCTCATTAGGTGCTACCTCTCCAAGGTTCCATCACTCTCATACTGCCACACTGGTAACAAACCTTCCAGTACATGAAGCTTTGGGGGACACTTTCAAACTATGTCCAGATCATGGCACTGACCCACAAGGTAATATTCTGACCAACTCTTGCTGCTTAGTAGGGCATGAGAATGGTGTCAGCACCTAGAGCAACACAGCGGACTATGTATGAAGCCTAGCCTAACGTCTGGTGCGCTGTTACTAGGGGCCAACTAGGAATTTGAACACAGGTCTCATGGTTCCCAGGCCTGGGATACTTTGGATACGTCACATGGCCTCCTCTCTACAAGTTCATCACACGCAGAGGCAGCTTGTCAAAGCCAGACTTGTCCTGTGGCTATTTTTTCCCGCTGACTTTTCACCAGGGGTACACCACCCAAACAGAGCTGGTGGCATAGGCCTGACGGGTGTCAAACCTTATGTGTGAAGAACGTCCCAGTTATACACTTATCTCATTACTGAGGAGGGGGCAGGGGAGCCGGGGAGGGAGGCAGGCAGCGAGGAAGTGTTTATTCTCTTCAGGAGCGAGGTTCTCTACTAATTAGTAGGTGATTCTGTGAGCTGAAGCCCAGGTGGGGAATCAACGTGGGGGTCTGGAGTGGTGCTCTAGCCGTCCCTGATTACCCCAATCCCCAGCTGGGGTGAGGACCCCTCACGTGGGGTGGGAAAGCGGGGGAATATTAGTTTCTGATACAACGAGAGACAAGAGAATAATTCTACGAGGCCGTGTAGAACAAGCAGAGAGAGAAAAGCTCTTTGAGTGCAACAAGGAGCGGGGTTTTAAAATTTCATTTGCACAGCAGCAGGTCTTGCCAATTGGATCCTTTCCAGAAAGCAATCTGCTAAGTCTGACAGTCGGAAGAAATGCCGGGCTGCTGAGCGAGGAGAGGCTGGGTTTTTTTTTAAGGGTTTATTTTTCATCCAGGTCCTTTGTGAGCAATGGCTTTTTTTTTTTTTATTCCGTTTTAAAAGAAAAAGACATGCAGCGATCCTCTTTGTGAGGCGGGAAAGGGCTTCCCTGGCCATCTGGGCCTCAGAGGGACTCGGGGAGAGGCGGCCTTTTGTCGGGGCATTCAATGCCCGCGCGGCCGCCATTTATCTTTGCTGCCACTCACACCGGGCTGGCCTCGCTGATGGCTGGCCCAGGGCACATGCGGCAGCTCGGAGCAGTCCTCCGGGCCCTTATCTGTGTCACGGGCAGGAGGTCGGGGGCTGGGGGGGCTTTCTGAGCCCACCCAGAGGTCCATTGTGTTGGCTGCTCAGAGAGACAGATCAGCTCCGCAGACATCCCTGCCCAGCCCTATTCTTCAGCGTCTCTCCCCCCTTCTCTTCCCTTCCTTGAATCTATTCCCCTCCTGCCAATGGGGTTGGGGGTTTTAGGGTAAATATGGATTCTAGGCCGAGGCCAGCTGTTAGAAAGTGTTTCATTGCACAGAAACACACACACACACACACACACAGACACAGACACACACATACACACACACACTCTCACTCACACACACCCTTCCGGCCCCGCCTGTCAGCCAGGCTCCAGAGCCTGAGCAATCTTTTTATAGAAATGCTGAGGTGACGGGGCTGCCTTGTGGTGGGTCCTTGCCGGAGTGCTGGAGCTGTTTGTCCTCTGGAAATTGCGTTGCTGCCACAGTGCCTAAGGAAACTTGGGCACACCCAGTTCCTCAGGGGCACAGAGAGCTGACTCGGGACAGACTTGGCAGAAAGGGCTTCACGCGCTTGGGCCAGTCGAGGGCTCATTTGGGGTGTCACTTTTAGAGCTTACAGCGCTCAGTAGTCCATATGCCATTTGGTTCTCACAGGAGTTCTATGATATAGTCAGGGTACACATTCGTCCTATTTCCTGGATGAACAAACTGAGGCACAGAGAAGCTTGCTGGCCTGTCTCCCAGCTTCCGAGATTCCATAGCACACCACCTGTACCTTTGCAGATGACAGTTCATAAGCTCGACGTGTGATGCTTTGAAAAACCGAGCTGAATTCTGGATGGAGCCCACCTCACCTTGTTGAGATGGCAGAGCAGCCACATATACCAAAAAGCCAAGGACTTGGGGATCAGTGTCACCCAGGGACTGAGGCTCTTCACATCAGAGGTGTCAGAGGAGCGTGGGGTTGTGGAGAGGGAAACAGGTCTGAGTCCAGTCCAGGCCTTTCTCCTTGGCTCGGACAACGCCGAGGCAATGCGAAGACGTGCAGGCTAAGACTCGGGGGAGGGGGAGGGGATGCCTGGCAGTGTCATCCTTTGCGTGGTTGGGATATCTAGAAACACTGGACATGTCCAAGCCAGCTGTGGAGAAACGTGCCAGTTTCTCCTCTTGGTGGGCACATGCCTCGGAAGACCCAGCCACCCAATCCTGTCTCTACAAGGGCACGGCCCTGTGCCTGGAAGCAGCTGGCTCCGAAAGGGCGGCTTATAGCCCCCTGGGCAGCCCCCCCCGGGGGTGGGGTTGGTACAGGAGGGACTTGCGGACCAGTGGCCTTAGCATTTACTATGGAACCGAATGCTTCTCCGGCACTTTCCCCAGCGCCCTCTCCACCCGGGCTGCCCAATACAACTAGCGGTTCCCAGTTCCTGTGCCAGGGCGGAGGCAAGGGCTCATTCTGCATGACCACACTGTGCGAAATATGAATTTCACCCCCATGGAGACCCCACAGCTCACTCCCACAACCAGCATGGGCTTTTGTTCCCACTCATTCGAGACCTCTGAGCTCCGAAATGCCAACCGCTCAGCGAATTCGGGTTAAGTCGGCTTTGCCTCGTTCTGTGAGCTGTGCCGCTGCCGCCAGGAGAATAATAGCATCTCCGAGGATGTTAGGAAAGCAGCCCCTGTTGATTTTGCAGCCCTTGAATAGCAGCTTCGTGGCAAACGTTTCTGATTTGCGCAGAGGCTCTCCCCAGCCCTGGCCCCCGAGAGGCCGGTGTAATGCTTCTTTTCATGTGGCAGGATCGGATATGACCAGCGTGGGCTCTTTCTGTCAGATATTACGAGTGGTTATTACTGAGGCAGCCCAGCTGCCGTGCGGGGCTCGGCCCTCGCTCGGGGTCTGGTGAGGCGCCGCTGTCGTATCTGAATTTCTTCATCTACAAGATCTGAATCCAATCTAGTCGCTGCAAGCCTGTTTGTGTAGCAGAAGGGAGGGGGTAGGTGAGGGAGATGGGGTGGGGAGACACACGTGAGGTCGCTCATCCTTCCGGGAGGCTTTGCTGCTTAATGAAATCTCGGATTTGTTGGCTGGGGGAGGCCCCCTTTGGCTGACGCTGAACAGCTGATGGGGACATCGCTGTGTTAGGATGCCAAATGGTGACAGTTTGGACCCTCACCAATGGAATGGGGGTATTTTCCACCCTGATTGCCTCCAGTTCGAGTGCAAGTGGGCTTATTTGAGTCAGGTGGAGCTGGGAAACAGAGAGAAGCAGAGGCAGCCTTTAGAACTGCGTGTGCACGCGTGTGGAAGTGGTGGCGAGCCATCATTTGTAATTCCACATTTGTAGAATTCACAGGGCTGTGTACGTTTTTAAGCGTTATTTGAATCCTGATGCTCTTATAGACAGGCCAGTTATTTCTCCCCTGGGGAACGCAGCCCCAGAAGGACAGGGCCTGAGCTCCTCCCCCAGGGCCTGGGACCGAGCTTTGTGTAAGAGGGAAGGATATTTCCCTCGTGGGGAGGGAGCCCATTGCGGGGGTCCCTAATATAGTGCACGCTGAAGCCCAGCTAGGAATGGATGTTCTTTCATTCTCGGGATGAGTGAGAACTGGGAGAACATTTCACAAAATAAGGGTCCCCAAACACCGGCTGCCGTCTGGAAGCTTTGTCCGAGGGCGGGCACCTTTGGCTGCCTCGGCTGCAGTTTAGAGAGAGGATTAGGAAGGGTCTGACTGTCCCCTCCTCCTACTTTGTGCCTTCCTTTGAGGCCCTCCTCAAGGATGGCAGGGGAATGGGCCAGGGCCTGCGTGGGGGTGGGGAAGGCGCCCCCAGCAAGGTGTGCTGTTCCCATGTCTGCGATTGTGCAAATTGGTGTTTGGCGCTAGGGTTCACACTTGCCTCAACCACACCAACCTGTGTGCTGCCAAGTTGGTCAATTCTAGTGATGCTGTACTTCATCCGTCCTGCAGGGCCACACCCGAACACCCCATCCCCTGCCGAAGGGCAGCCAGACCGGGGAGGGTGAGGGGACCATCGGTGTATGCCTCCTTCCTGTTCTCCAGTCGTCCCCTGGGTTCCAGTGAAGGCAGACACCGCAAGAAATGCCACAACAGTGCAGGAGGAGGCGCGGGACCTCCTGGATTTGTGTCCCTTCTGAATGCTCACTGCTCCAGGAGAGCTCATGCGGGCCCCTGGTGGTCAGGGCATGGCCATGATGCATGGCTGCTCACCCAGCCTCATTTTTCATTCATTCATCTGGGATTAATCACCTCCTACATAGCCGGCACGGAGAGGAAGAACGGGGCATGGCCCCTGCCCATAAGGAGAGGGAGATGGGGGCCAGATGCTAGGGCTGGGGCATACCACTCCCAAGGCTGGGTGTAAGTGCCTGGGTCAGGTTGCAGCTGAGAGAGAGGCTGGTCCTGTCTGGGGGGATGGGAGGAGCAGTTGGCTGGGGGAAGCTCATCAGAAAGCCGACTTTGGCACTAGGCCTTGAAGAATAAGGATTTCACAGTGGAAAATGACATTCCAGGCGTTAAGCATGAAGGAATTGTTCTTCGATGAAGAAGGGAGAGCCACTCTAATTATAACTGACACACTGATTTAAACATTTATTCACTCCAGCCGCACAAATATACACGTGCATGTACACTCGCAGCACAAACAACAGCGAGGGGGTGTCCTGGGCTCCACCTTCAGCTGCAGCTGAAGTCCTTCTATCAAACAGGACTCTGGTTTTCTGACCCAGTCTAGCATCCCATGTCACATAGTCCACGGATGCACCATGCATACCAATGGCCAGTGGTCTGTGGCCAAGGGCTGACCAGCTGTCCCTTGGGGTTTTCAGTGTCTGATTTAGGTGAAGGTACCCTCTGTCTGGCCTGGGAAGAGCCTGGTGTGTGTTCCTTCTGGTTTGTTGCAGTTCCCCTGGCAGCAGACTCTTGATGGAGATTTGCTGATTGGAGGGTACTCCATCAGGGAGTCGGCATCCGTCCCTGGGAGAATAAGCAGGAGGCCAGACTGGTGAGACAGGAAGTGGAACCGCAGTGTGATTGCACTAGCGGGACAGTTGATTCCATGGGGACCTCTGTGACTGCGATGACCCACCTGAGTTGTCCTGAGAACAGTGTGAGAAGGCAGGGCCCTATACATCGTTGCAGCTGGCTGTCCAAGGGAGCAGGTGTGGCAGTGGGTGGAACCAACTCTGTTGGCAATTCCAAGAGGGGGCTGGGCCAAACATGTTCAGAAGGTGCCATTGTTAGGCAAAGATATGCAAATCTCAGCTGGGAAGGAGAATCTGGGGGACTTCACCAGGTTCACTGTGGGTGGCTCCATGGAATCTGCTGTTTAAGGTCAAGACCTCTAGGTAGACGAGGAAGGAGGTAACTGGATTTTGGGTTTAAAGAGCTGGGAGGTGGTTATGGCCCATGGTTCTACCTTAGGTCCCAGTAGCACCTCCAGGCTGCTTTAATAACTCCCAGTTGTACACAGACCCACAGTGATCACTGTGTCCCTGCTTTTGCTTCAGTGTGTATTTACACTGGAGATTCAAACCAGGGCCTTTGCACTAAGCTCCACTCCAGCCCTTTGTCCTTTTAAAAATAATTTTATTTTTAGATAATGTCTCACTGTGTTACTAAATTACCTGGGCTGGACTGGAACTTGTGACTGATCCTGCCTCTGCTTTCCAGGATGCTGAGATTCTAGGCCTATAGCAATACACCCAGCAATGAGTCTTCCCATCGAGGGTAAGTAAAGAGGGTAGATAAAGCAGTGTGTGCTCACAAAGTTTCCCTTGTTCCCAGCTTTGTGAGAGGGGCATGTTAGGAATCACCACCTCCATCTTCCATGTGGGAAAACAGAATGTGGGGGTTCAGCAACTGGCTTGTGGTATTCAGCTATATGTGGGGAACTTGAACCCAAGAACAAGCAGTATCCTTTTACAACAATCGCTCAGCGAAGAATTAACCCTTAACCTATAATCTAACAGTTTTCACTGTGGTTGAGAAGATTGTTGTTTCTTATGGCTCTATCCTTGTTAGGGAATGATCCATCCATAACCTTTGCCATGGAACTTGGTGCTTCTTCTTACTAGTGTCAGATATTATTTCTACCATGTCAGTGCTGGATTTCTCCATGACACTGGCTTTGGCCAAAGGAAAGTGAGTGGCATGAACTGAGATTTTCCTTGTAACTGGAAGGTAGGCCTGGTCTTTTATGCTCTAGCCATGGCTCTGTGTAGCACTTACCCTGAATACCTATTTGCCCTGATGAGGAATACAGCAGATTTGAATCAACATTTACAATCTGGAGCTGAGTCCAACCAAACCAGGCTGAACTCAGCTAAATTACAGCTGACCTTTAGATTGGTGAGTGAGAAAGGCAAATGTTTATTGTCATAAACTACTGAGGGTTGGGGGACTGTTTGTTACACAGAACTATCATAATGACTGGTGACTGATATATTAACCCTGGTTATTCTCTAGAATTATGGAAAGTTTAAACTTGTACCTATACTTAGGTATAACACCCAGGGACACTGATTTAACTGGTCTGAGGTACAGCCCAAGCACTAATATTTTTTCTTTATGATCCCCAGAGGACAGGGGGCTGAAAGGCATACATATACATGTTAATCAGGGCTGAACCTTCGCAAAATTATGAAATCTTTACAACACAACCCTCTATTTTCAGTGCTTCTCTGTTTTGTGACTCTGGATACCCTGTTTCTATCAGAGCCTTTTCCTTTTTCCTTTGGACCCCTTTTTTCATTGTCCTTTTATATCACAATGTGAATTCAAATAAAGGAGTTGCTTCCCCTGGTATTATTTGCAATTCAAAATTTATCTCTATGCTGTGGAATAAAAGACTTATCTCCCATTAAAAGATTTGTAGGCAAAACTGGGCAGAAGAGTAAAAGAGTTTTTAGGGGAACAGGGAAATTATCCCAAATCCCTTCCACACCAGGTAACCAGATCTACCAGAAATGAGAAGGAATGGGATGGAAAGGAGTCATTCTGAGACTTGGGTAGCTCATGGAATTTGTTTGCAATGTAAAGAATTGGGTGGGATCCAGCTGTGGTGCTGGCTTGCCTATGTGGAGGTCTTCTGGAATGTTCTAGAGAATGCAACTACTATTTGGGGGAATGGATGCTTGTTTTCCATATCCATAGGCTTCCCAATCTCCTGGGCCACAAACCAACACTGAAGCAAGCAAGGACAACTTCCTCTCCTACCTTCAGAGACTGAGGTCTCCTTCCCAGCCATTTCCCTCATCCCCACTGCTCCTCAGGGTCCAGACAACCCTGCTTTAGGCTCTTTAACCCCAAAGGGCCAATTTTACCTTCTTCTGCAGGCAACAGAGCTGGATTATGTGCAAATGGGCCCAGATCTTTAAGTCATAAGAATGCCTTTTCAACTAGCTTCATGGAAGCCCACATGGGCTTGGCAGATCTCCACTTTTTATCCCTGAGCACAGAAGGTCTGCTTCGTTTAGCCTCAGAGGTGACTCTATTCCCAAAGGGAACCTGAGAGAGTCCTTTCTACTTCTTAAATAAAGTAGCAGGGGAAACACAAGCATGATCTCTGGCAGAATGTTCTGCTATTACCTCTTTCCTCAAAAGTTAAGGTGCTGAAAGAGACACTAGCATTTAAGAATGAAATAACAAGCAGTTTTCTCCATATCTATCTAGTGTTTCCTTTGGGAATTAGCATTTGGGGCGGCACTCTGATGTGCCTCGCCTCATAGGTCCCCTTTAGCAAGGAGCTGGTTGATCTGGCCACTGGAAGTGGTATTGTGCCTTTAGTGGGCAGTGTCTACAGGGACTACCTCAGCAGTAGGGACCTTGGGTGACACTCCTTTCTAGAGTAGCTCGCATCCATTGACTAATAAATGCAATGGTGTAAAAGTCTGGTCATTTCAGCCTAATGGGGGTCAACTCTGAAGGGCCATTGCAGTTTCAAGGCTCTCTTTGGGGACTGAGGTCAGAATACTCTGGAATGGCCAGGCTATCTTTTGGTAACAGTGCCCTGTCCCAGGGACTGTTGGCCTAGTGCAATGGTGGCGAACCTACGGCACATGTGCCACAGTCAGCTGTTTGTTATCACTGGAAGCTTCTTAAGGTTTGCCATCAGTGGTCCAGTGCCAACTGAAGAGTCCTTAACCTCCCAGGATTCCCTGCTGGGCTACAATGGGCTTCAGTCCTGCTTGGTATTTGAGATAACAGTCCACAGACCTTATGGCTCCAGGTTCCTTGTCCCTAAGAAGAAATGTCTCCACCTCCTAGAAATCATTTTATATGGATAAATTCTGTTCTTTATCATTTGAAATAGAGCACGTATAATCTTGAAAAGAATTAATTCTTAATAATGGGTGGTCTGATAAATAACTAGATAACATACTCAGAATCACTAGATGACAAGCATAATAATAATAATTATAACAAGACAATTGTGCTGTATTTATTTTAAATAGTTGTTTACCATCTTCTTCATAGAATACACTGTCAGGGTTATTAAGAAATAGGAAAATTTCCTGATTTGAGTTTTGTTTATTCTAGCTTCCTCTGTAGGAAGAGCTTTTCTGAACACCAAGGTGGTCCAAGCCTATGCAGGTGAGGTACGTGGAAGGTAAGCAGATGTGACAGTTTGGACTGAAGATGTCCCCCAAAGGCCTCCTTGACTCACAGACAGGGCTTTCAGAGTTAATCATGAAGGCGCTGTTGGGAAGTAGGGTCTGTTCAGAAAAGGCAGGTCTGGGGGTGTGACATAGAAGGGTACATCTTTCTTCCAGGTCCTCCTTTCTTTTCCTGCTTCCTGGTCTCCATGATGTGAGCAGTTTTTCCCCAGCAATGTCCAGAAATGGCCAGGCCATTACTGCCTTGGAACCAGCTGACTGTGGACTGTAACTGTGACCAAATAAAGCTCTTTAAGTGGAGGAGAATCACCATAATCACTGCTGACAGCCACTATGACCACAAGTGAAGCCATTGTGAGTACGTAGCCCCAGCTGAGCCTCCAGATGACAGCAACTGTATGAGTGACCCAAGTGGACACACTGCCCAGTCAGCTCACAGACTTCTGAGAGAAATAACCAATCATGGTTGTTATAAATTAATAAGTTTGGGATAGTTTGCTGTACAGTGATAGCTAACTAATACACCCTGCAAATGGAGTCAATTCTCTGTAAGAGCAGAGAATTTCTCCTCCCCTGGGGCAGGTGACACGTGCCTTACCCTAAAGGGTTAATGGTTGGACGAACTGGCTTGGGGTGTGTGAACTGTGTAGTGCCTATCCTGAAGTTCCAGAACCACAGAAGTTGCATTTCCCTGCACCCAGGTCTCTGGTGGTCTGGGGGATGTTTGAGACATGGAAGCAGTAACAGATGGGACTCTGTGGTCTCAGAGTGTTCCTGTAGCAGGGAAGAAGTAAGAAGTGTGGGTCATCATGTGCCTACACTCCGAGGTACAAGCTGGAGGTTGTGATGGAGCCAAATGGAAACTGTGGCATCCAAGAGATCTGCCTTCTCATTACCTGGGCCAGGGAAATGGTCCTTTGAGCAGGTAAGCCAACAGAAGGTAGTGGCCCCTGTGACATTTTCAAACCCACCTAAAATACAGTTTTGCCTTTTTGTGTGTGAAATATACAAGAATGAGTTAACAAGACCTCATGAATTGGATTGGAGAGGTTGGAGGGGAGGACTTGGGAAATTAAAAAGAGAAATTTTTCAGTCATTAAGTCTACTAGCTAATAAGTTTAACTTCCAAAGCTTCGAGTATCTACTAGAAGCCAAGCACTGTGCTAAGTGCTTGGTGTACCTTGTCACACTCACTCCTCATGACATTTCCTAGGAGCATGATACTGTGATACTCCAACCTGCCTTGATAGACATAAGTCAATTTAAAGTGACATAGGTTGGGCTTCGTAGAAGCAGGTCCTGAGCCAAGACTTGAGTGTGGGTGGTAAGTTAAAAGTTGATCTTGGAGTCGGGCATGGTGGCTCACTCCTGTAATCCCAGCACTGGGGAGGCAGAGGCAGGAGAATTGCTGAGTTCAAGGCTTGCCTGGGCTACATAGTGAGCTCAGGGCCAGCCTGCACTACAAAGCGAGACCCTGTCT
>PVIC010038654.1:0-17505 GCA_004025085.1 Thryonomys swinderianus
AAAAAAAAAAAAAAAAAAAAAAAAAAAAAAAAAAAAAAAAAAAAAAAAAAAAAAAAAGAAAGAAAAAAGAAAAAAAGAGAAGCATTTAAACTGCTGTAAGATAAAAGAGGCAAAACTCTAAGACACAGGCATAGGCAAGGTCATTCTGAACAGAGCCATGTACAAGAAATAACATCAAGAATCAACAAATGGAATTATAACAAATAATTTTTGCACAGCAAAGGAAATAAAAGAATGAAGAGACAGCATACATAATGGTAAAAACAAATTTGGCAGCTAGCCCTCAGGCTAATATCTAGAGTAAAGTCCTTTGAGGAAAAGACTTACGAAGGGAAAAGAAAAAACTCGAGAAAGGAAGATGCAAGAGGGGAAAAGAAAAACAAGAAGGATAAAGAAATAAAAAAGGCAAGAAAAGGAAAAATGGAAACAAAGTTTCTGTAAATAGGGAGGGAAAGAAGGACTGAAGAGAGGGGAGAGAGATGGGAAAAATATAAAAATATTTCATGTAAGGTATAAATTTTCCATGATGAATATTCACAGATCATTCTCTGAAAAAATACAAATGGCCGATAAATACATAAAAAATGTTCAACATTTTTGGCCACGAGAGAACCACAAAATATAACACTGAGAGTCCATCTCACTCCATAAACAACAGGCATCATCAAGCAATCTAATAATAATATTACATGCTGGTGAGGCAGTGAGGAAAAGGAATCTTTTTAAATTAGTGGTGGGAATGTAAACTAGCACTACCATGATGGAAATCAGTATGGAGATTCCCCAAAAAACTAAATCTAGAAACTCCATTCTACACAGCTATTCTCCCTCTAGATTATCTTCCTAAAAGAGTTAAAGATACACTATAATGATACATGCATATCCATGTTTATAGAAGCCAGATACTTAATCACTAAATCTTAGAAATGGCCTATATGTCAATCAACAGATAAATGGATAAATAAAATGCAGTATTTATACTCAATGGAGTACTACTTTGCCATAAGGCATGATAAGTAAGGGCATTTTAGGCAAAGGGAAAAGGTATGTAAAAATAAATGATGTGGGGCCAGGGATTTAGATCAGTGGTTCCAGCGCCAGCTTTGGCAAGCACAAGGTTCTGAGTTCAATCCCTGGTAACCACACACCACATGACGGGCATGGTGGCTCACACCTGTAATCCCAGCACTCAGGAGGCAGAGGCAGGAGAATTGCTAAGTTCAAGGCTACCTGGGCTACAGAGTCAACTCCCCATGATGAATGTTTTTTTTGTTTGCTTTGTTTTGCTTTGTTTTTTGAGACAGGGTTTTGCTTTGTAGTCCAGGCTGGAACTGAAGTCACTGCATAACCCAGGCAAGCCTCGAACTCAGCAGTCCTCCTGCCTCTGCCTTCTGAGTGCTGGGATTACAGATGTAACCCACCACACCCAGCTACATATGTATTTTTGAAAACTATTGGTAACTTTCAGTGCAATGTCTTTATACTTGAAAAAAAATAGGAATGCTGGCTTCACAGAATGAAATGGGAAATGTGTTCTCCTGTTCAGTTTTTCCGAACAGATCATGAATTGCTGCTATTCCTTTGTTAAGCAGTTGACAGAATTTGCCAGTGAAGACATGAGGATCAGATTACCTGTCTCATGTACTGACTTTTTATGGGTGCTGGAACAAATCACTCTGAATTTGGTGGCTAAAAACGACAGACAGTTATTGAGGGGGAGGAGAGGAGAAAAGAGAGAGGGGGAGAAGCGGAGAGAGAGGGAGATAGAAGAAGGGAGGGGAAGAGGAGGGAGGGGAAGAGGGGAGAGGAGTGATACATCTAGGTTAAGAAGGCAAGTTGTAGAAAAGTATATATGAAAGGACAATACTACTGAAGAAAGGGAAGTATATATGATATATATATATTCCAACTGTGTTTGTTTCTGCACAGGAAAATTTTCAGATGGCTGAAGAATCTTAATCACATTTTGTAATATAATGAAGGAACCAATTCCCAACAGTGAATGTATTTATTATATACCACAAACAACACTATTAAAAAGAAAAAAAAAGCGAAGTCACTATCAGTATAATATTTCATAACATAGAAACGGATATGACATTTTTTAAAGTATTAGAAAACTGTTGATTTAAGTCTGAAAGCAGCTATTATGTAAGGGATTTGATACTTGGTTATCAGAAAAATATGATCTTGGAAGAGGGATATAGTATGTACTTAGAATATGGAAAGCTCAAGCTTTGATCCCCAGCACCAATAAAAACAATTACTCAAATGCTGTATCAGTAAACATTAAGTAGTCCATTGATTAGAAAAATACTTGTTTATATGTGAACATTTAAAAATGTATTGAGAATGTTATATTAACATTATAAAAGCTTATATCCATTCACATTTGCTTCCCTTAAATTTTTCTAAATATATGAAGAATACATTTGAGTTTTTTTAACAAATGAATTAAGTGACTGATACAGTTACAAAGCACCAAGTAGCTGCTTTCTCAATTGTCTTAACAGCTGAATAGAATATTAACTGTGTGAAAATAAAAGTAAGACAATGGGAAAAGGACAACCTGATATCCAATGGTCTTTCTGATAACTGAAACACACACACACACACACACACACACACACACACACACACACACACGGAGTTTATTTAGGTCAGAGATCACCCACTTTTTTTTCTTACGTTCACATGGGTCAAAATGACCATCTAAAGCAGGGTGTGGTGGCACAGGCCTGCAATCCCAGGATTCTCAGAAGCTGAGGCAGAAGGATCACAAATTTAAGCCCAGCCTGGGCCACTCAGAGACCTAGCAAGACTTGTCTCAAAGTAAAAAAATAAAAATAGGTCCGGGGACTTAGCTCAGTGGTTCCAGCATTTGCCTTGCAAGCACTAAATTCCAAATTTGATCATGCCTGTAAATCTAGCACTGATAACCACATACCACAATGCTGGGCGTGGTGGCTCACACCTATAATCCCAGCACTAGGGAGGCAGAGGCAAGAGGATTGCTGAGTTCAAGGCTTGCCTGGACTACATAGTGAGTTCAAGGCCCACCTGAACTACAAAGCAAGACTCTGTCTCAAAAAAAAAAGGACTGTGGATGCAACTCAGTCTAAAGGCCCTGGGTTCAATGCCCAATACTGCAATGACAACAGTGGCAGCAGCAGCAACAAAAAGCTATCTGCCATCACATTAAATTTTATAAACAAATAATTACCACTTTACCTAGAAGTGTCTTTAAGTAAATCAATGTCTCTAACCCAATCTAGGCTTTACTAGATTACTTCTAGAGGCTGTTTTCCACATATAAAAGTCTTACTTGCATTATCACAGTGAAAAAGCATCAAATGAGAAATATTATTTTATTTGCTAATTTTTTTTGAGACAGGGTCTCGCTTTGTAGTTCAGGTTGGACTGAGCTCACTATGTAGCCCAGGCAAGCCTCGAACTCAGCAATCCTGTCTCTGCCTCCCGAGTGCTGGGATGACAGGCATGAGCCACCACGCCCGGCACTGTGGTATGTGGTATTGATTGCTGGTGGGACTGAGTCTCCACGCCCAACATTGTATGTGGGTACCAGGGATTGAACTCAGGACCTTGTGCTTGCAAGGCAGGCGCTTGAACCACTGAGCTAACCCTCCAACCCTTATTTGCTAATTTTTAAAAAATAGATGAATAAAAGATTTATTTGACTTTAGAAGGCAACAAGATAGTACAAAAACATCTGCATTACATTATTAATTTAATAAATTACTGACCAGCAAGAATAGTTACTTCAGTGCTTAACAGAGGTAAATACGCAAAAATACTCAAAAACTTTTATGTCCTATATAGACTTTAAGTGAAAATTCTTTGCAATTCTGAGGTACATATCTGTAATGTTTCTGACATACAGGTCAAAAGTAATACATAAAAATTATGTGTACATATATATTTAACTAGATGAGTTTGGAGATAAATATATGCCCACAAAACTATCACAACAATCAATGCCATAAACATCCACCACCTCTAGAAATTCCATTCCACTCTTTTTTTTTTTTTTTGAGAGAGGGTCTTGCTTTGTAGTTCAGGCTTCCCAGAACTCATTAAGTAGCCCAGGCCAGCCTCAAACTCAGCAATTCCCCTGCCTCTGTCTCTCAAGTGCTGGGATTATAAATGTGAGCGACCACACCCAGCACTGTGGTATGTGGTTACCCGGGATCAAACTTGGGACCTTGAGGGCCCAAGATTTAGCTCAGTGGTTCCAGTGCCTGCCTCGCAAGCGCAAGGTCCTGAGTTCGATCTTGGTAACCACATACAATGCTGTGCGTGGAGATTCACGCCCACCAGCCATCAATACCACATACCACAGTGCCAGGTGTGGTGGCTCACACCTGTCATCCCAGCACTCGGGAGGCAGAGGCAGGAGGATTGCTGAGTTCGAGGCTTTCCTGGGCTACATAGTGAGCTGAGGGCCAGCCTGAACTACAAAGCGAGACCCTGTCTCAAAAACAAAAACAAAAACAGAAACAAAAACTTAGGACCTTGAGCTTGCCAGGCAGACTCTGGAACCACTGAGCTAAATCCCTGGCCCTATTCCACCCTTTTTTGTGATAAGAACATGTAACATATGTACCCCTTGGGGAATTTTTAAGAATGTAACACAGTACTATTAACTATAGATATTATATATATAAATATATATATAATACATTTCTCTAGAACTAATTTGTACTGCACAGTACTATTAACTATAGATATTATATATATTACATTTCTCTAGAACTAATTTGTACTGAAACTGTGGTTTTAAACCTTCAACGTTCCCTTGTTGACTTCCTCCAAGTCCCCAGCAAACATCACCTCACCCTCTGCTACTGTGATATGCTATTTTGGATTTCTCATATAATTGGTACCATGTATTACAGTACATGTTCTATGTCAGGCCTCTTTCACTTAGCTTAATGTCTCCCAAATTCATTTACATCTTTTCAAATGGCAAGATTTCTTAAGGACTAATACTATTCTATCCCATGTATGTATCACATTTTCTTTACACATTCATCTAGTGATAGACACTTACATTGTTTCTATATCTTAGCTATTGTGAATAATGTTGCAATGAGCCAAGGAATTCAGACATATCTTGAAGATACTGACTTTAATTCCTTTGGATATATACTGTGTCTAGAAGTGGGACTGACTGATCTTGTGGTAATTCCATTTTTAATTTTTTAGACAACTTTCATGTTGCTTTCAATAGTAGCTATACCAATAGACCTTGACACCAACAGCATACCAGAGTTCCTTTTGCCCCACATCCTCACCTACACTGAGTATTGTTTCTTTTTTCTAACAGCCATTCTAGTAGATGTGAGGTGGTAGCTCATTAAGGTTCTGGTTTGCGTTTCTCTTAACAGTGATGGTCAGTACTTTTTTATATACTTGTTGGATATCTCCTTATTTTATATAGCTCTGTGACAGAGAAGAATGCTGAAAAGACAGTTTAACATTATAGATTTAAATTATATCATCTACTGGAGGGTTATTAAAAGAAAATGACATGACTCCCTTTAAGATTTCTGCTAAGGTGCTCGCTTCGGCAGCACATATACTAAAATTGGAAAGATTTCTGCTAAGACATTTTTTTAGAGAAGAACTTTTAATTTGGTATAAAATATGTATTTCAAAATGCACATCTCTATTATGTTTTTTATGTGTTATGTACATGTACCAACTTCCTACAAGGAATGTAATTACATATTGTGTAATGCAAACATGTGCTAATAACAAATTAAAAACAAGAAAGAAATACTATCTTTTCATGTTGTTATAGGGAAAATGGATCCAACATCCTTTTATTTATATTTAATAGAAGTTTCTTAAACACAATTTTCTCTTGAAAAATTGTGAAATATTGGGCCAGGGATTTAGCTCAGTGGTTCTGACATCTGCATGGCAAGTGCAAGGTTCCAAATTCAATCCCCAGTACCACATAGCACAGTGCCCGCCGTGGTGGCTCACGCCTGTAATCGCAGCACTCAGAAGGCAGAGGCAGGAGGGTTACTGTGAGTTCAAGGCTAGCCTGGGCTACATAGTGAGTTCAGGGCCAGCCTGAACTACAAAGAGAGACCCTGTCTCAAAAACTAAAAAAAAAAAAAAATTGTGAAATATAAACTAAATTAGATGAGTAACTTTCCTTGTTCACTGCTGGACTTTTTTCTCCTAGTACTGAGAATTAAACACATGGCCTTGTGCATACTCGGTAAACTGAGCTACGTCTCCAGTCCTATCCCATTTAAAACTTTGAGATGGGGTCTCCCTAAGTTGCCCAGGCTGGTCTCAAACATGTAATCTCTTTGCCCAAACTGACCAAGTATCTTGGATTACAGGTATGAGACCTGAGACCCAGCTCACATTGGCTTTTTTCTAAGCTAATAATCTAAATATATTTACCTTTGGCAGCATGGGAGTATCCCGTTTCTTCTTCTTTTCTGAGTTAGGGTCATCTAGTAAGTCTGGCTCAAACGTATAAAGTTCAGTAAGCTCATTCATAGTAAAATGACGCTCAACCTGCTGTTGATCAACAACTCGAAAAGACAGTGACTGCTTAGTTACTTGTCGATCATAAATTTTATCTTCCATGGTTCCCTTTGTAAAAAGAAGGAGCAATAACATGTAAATGAACACAATCTTCAAAATATGAAATTAAAGGAGAAATATAGTTACTGGTTATGTAAAATGGCAAAACACCAAGATAATTTGAATTCATAAAGAAAAATTCATTACTTTTAATTCATGAAGGATTATTATCTGTTTAGTGTAGTTTACTGTGACAAATAAAAAAACTACAGGACTGAGGAATCATTCCATATTATCTAACCAAAATGTTTCATGTGTTGCTTCACAGATGTTTGGTTGTGCTTATTAAAAGTACAAGAGCTCGCGCCTGTCATACCAGCACTCGGGAGGCAGAGACAGGTGGATTGCTGAGTTCGCGGCGGCTTGCCTGGGCACCATAGTGAGCTCAGGGCCAGCCTGAACTACAAAGCGAGACCCTGTCTCAAAAAAAAAAAAAAAAAAAAGTACAACAGCAAGGCAGATACCAGAGTAAATAGCAACAAAGTTGTACATGCAGTAAGAATTTAGGTGATATGACATTAGAATGCGAGAGCAATTTAATTCCTCTTAAATATAACAATCACCATAAATCAACTTTATACTATATTACTTTCTATTATTTAAGAAAAAACCTATAATATCTTTTACATATGGAGCATGATAAACTAGAATATAAAGAAGCTCTATATTTAAATATCAGGAAAGAGTTTATAATGGTGTTATCTGTCTTATTACATACTAAAATAAGCAAAGATCTAGCAGGAAAACTCAATTTCTACTTGAGGAGCTCAGATTTGGAGGCAGGTCAAGAGTAGTATTACCCACTCCCAAAGCAGATTTACCAGGTTAAAGGGAAAGTTGATTCTATAAAGCTGTATTACCTTAAATGTATCTATTGCTTTGATTTCATTTTTCTTAAACTTGAGTTTTGCTTTTTTAATATCTGAGTTTAAAGGAAATGATTGTAATAGTCTTGCTTTAAAGTATTAAATGTATTTTATGATTCTATGTTAGTATGATAAGTTTTCATTTAATCACATCTGTTAGATTAGGAGAATACTAGTGGCCACTGAGAAACAACAATTTTCTCTATAAGAAAACTGGATTTAGACATTGACTTTTCTATATATGCTAAATAAATGAACTATACATGTTCAACTTTCCTGAACTGGCAAGAAAATATTGTCTGTTTATTCCTGCAAAACACTCTAAACTTAAAAAGTCTAACATTACAGAAATGGACTAAGTACAAAAAAAAAAAAAGAGGCCAAACGATTTATTTTACTTTGTTTACAGAAAATGTATTTCTGTTAAAAATTTATCAGCATGTATTTGTGAAACAATATATTCATTGTGAGGTATTAGTACACGTATGTATTGAATTGTGATCCTCTGACTTCCCCTTCTCCTCCCCAGTAATGAAATTTTCAACATTGTTTGCCTTTCTATAAGTTATGTTCTATACCTCTTAAATATTAATCTAGACTTTTATTTAAAAAAGTAAATAAAAAATTACAAACCTACCTGAGCTAAGAACCTGTACACATAAACAGGCTTAGTTTGTCCAAAGCGATAAACTCTGAATATACTCTGGATGTCATAAGATGGATTCCAAGAAGCATCAAATATGATTACTCGGTTAGCAGCTACCAGATTAATTCCAAGAGATCCTGCTTTGGTGGAAATGATAAATAATCGCCCTCTAAAAATGAAAATATAAAGTAATACATTAGTAATTAACGTTTTATATATATATATGTATATATATATATATTTTTTTTTTGCTTTTTGAGACAGGGTCTCGCTTTGTAGTTCAGGCTGGCCCTGAGCTCACTATGGAGCCCAGGCAAGCCACCGCGAACTCAGCAATCCTCCTGTCTCTGCCTCCGGAGTGCTGGGATGACAGACGTGAGCCACCACGTCCAGCATTGTGGAATGCGGCGTTGATTGTTGGTGGGCGTGTCTCCACGCCCAGCATTATACATGGTTACCGGGGATCGAACTCAGGAACTTGCGCTTGCGAGGCAGGCGCCGGAACCACTGAGCTAACCCTCCGGCCCCGTTTTATATATTTTGTAATTATGACTTAGATCCTTGAGTTTCTAAATAATCAGGAATCAGATAATTAATTTTTTTCATTCAGAAGAAAATGAGACATATCTAAGTAGTGAGTTTTTATCTTATATGACAAATAATCTTATTGCCAGAATATGAAAGAGTCTAATATAAGAATAAAAATGAATATACTGGGCAGGCACAGTGGCACTTTCTGTAGTCCCAGGTACTCAAGAAAGCAACACAGCTTGACAGCAAGTTCAAGGCCAGTTTGCTCAATTTAGATGCTATCTCAAAATCTTAAAAAAATCTGTGTGTGTGTGTGTGTGTGTACACCCTCAGTACTGGCAAGAAAACAAAAAGACAGGAACCATATATATACAATATATTTAAGGTTTTAACTGTTTTAATTTTGTCTTTACTTTTACTTAAATTTGAAGAAAAGTAAATGTTTAAAACATTTTATTTTTTTAACTCCATCCTGCTTTTTTTTTTTAAAGCAAAACACTTCTCAGTAAATTTCAGATATACATAATGATAGCATTCATCAGTGGGAATTTTTATCTGTACATGATATATTTTGCTTCTTTATTTCCCCAATTTAAACCCCTACTTCAACCCCTCTTCCTCTTATTTATGAAACTTTTGTTTCCATTTTTCATTCTATATATTTTTGGTTCTTGTTGCTGTTTTCCTTTCTCTTCCCTTCCCTTATTTCCCTTCTTATTTCAATATTTTCTTCCTATTTTCAAACATCTATTATATATTTAGGCACTTATTTCTATTCTGTTTCTCACACCAAAAAAAAAAAAAAAACAGTGTGCTATTTAAACATGTGTCCCATGTATTTCACTTAAGAGTATGACCTAAAGGTACATCTATTCAGCTAGGAATGTCTCAAGCTTACCCTTTCTATGGCTGAGTCGTACTCTGTTACACTCTCTCTCTCTCTCTCTCTCTCTCTCTCTCTCTCTCTCTCTCTCTCTCTCTCTCTCTCTCTCTCTCTCTCTCTCTCTCTCTCTCTCTCTCTCTCTCTCTCTCTCTCTCTCTCGTCCATTCATCAATTTATGGCCTGTTTTCAAGATTTGGCTACTATAAACTGTGCAGCAGGAACCACGGCTGTACATATACTTCTGTGGTATGATGCTTTTAACTTTCACAGAAATATATCAAGAAGAGGAATAGACAGGTCAATGGAACCTCTAGTTTTAGTGTTTTGAGGAATCTCTACACTGATTCCAAAAGTTGTTCCACCAGTCTAGAGTCCCAACAAAAATGGAGAAGTTTCCGTTTACCCCACTGCCCCACCAGGATTTCTCTTCTTCTTTTCTTTGTAATTATTTTTTTTCTTTTAATAATTTGAGTTTATTGGTACATTTTAGGGATTCATGATGATCACATTCCTCACTGGGAATTTGTACCTGTACATAATATATCTTGCTTATTTTTCCCATTGCTCTGCATATATATATATATATATATATAAAAAAGCTTTGTTTCCATTTTTTCCTTTTTACCACCAGATTTTTTTCTTTCTTTGCCTTCTTTGCTTTGCTCTGCCTCCACCCAGTTACCATTTTCCCTTTGAACATTTTCTTCCTATTTCACAGTACCTATCATACATTCTGGACCTCATTTACACTTTCAGTTTCTCATACTAGAAAAGTGATATGGTATTTACACATCTGTATTCTATTTATTTCACTTATGAGTATATCCTCAAGGTACATCCATTTAAGTATTAATGTTTCTAATTTATCACATTATTGCTGAGTAATACTCCATTTTATTAAAAAAACTACATTTTCTTTATCAAATCTCCTGTTGATGGGCATTTGGGCCAATTCCAAGATTAGCTATCACAAACTGATGTGCTATAAACATGGGTGCATATATGTCTCTGTGGTATGGTGTTTTTAATTCTTTCGTGAATATACCCAGCAGGGAAATGGTAGGGTCGGGATTTCTGATTGGCTGATTTCTTGATAATAACTAGTCTTTCTGGAGTGAGATGGAATCTCACTGTTGTTTTAATTTGCACCTTTTGAATAGCTAGTAATGTGGAACATCTTTTTCATTATTTATTTGCTGTTTCTACATCATCTGAAAAGTGTCCATTTCAGATGCCCATTTTTGAACTGGGTCTTTAAATCTGGGGTGGCTGATTTTTCCTCAGTCCTTTATATATTCTAGATATTAGTAATTTGTCTGAGGATCAGCTGGCAAAAATTTTTTTTCCCATTCAGTGGTTTGTCTCTTCACTCTGTTGATGGTTTCCTTTGCTGTACAAAGGCTTTTTGATAAAATGAAATCTCAGTTGTTGATTCTTGGGAATATCTTCTGTATGATCAGGGTTTTGTTCATAAAGTCTTTGCCTACACCAATATATTCAAGAGTTCTACCTATTGTATCTTCCAGCAGATTTATCAGAAAAATACAGTGAGTTCAAATAACCTCATGTTATACCTCAAGCTTCTATAAAAAGAACAAGTCAATGAGGGGAAAGAGAAAATATAATCTTAAAAAATAAGGGGCCGGAGGGTTAGCTCAGTGGTTCCAGCAACTGCCAGCAAGCGCAAGGTCTTGAGTTTGATCCCCGGTAACCACATACAATGCTGGGTGTGGAGACTCATGCCCACCAGCAATCAATACCACATGCCACATACCACAGTGCCGGGTGTGGTGGCTCACGCCTGTAATCCCAGCACTCAGGAGGCAGAGATAGGAGGATTGCTGAGTTCGAGGCTTGCCTGGGCTACATAGTGAGCTCAGGGCCAGCCTGAACTACAAAGCGAGACCCTGTCTCAAAAAAAAAAAAAAAATAGAAAGAACAGATTCAATCCACACAACTAGGAATGAAAAAAATGTATTGTCATAACAAATCCTGCAGAGACCCTGAAGATCATCAATACCTAACTTTAAGAACTTGTATTCCAGTAAGATGGAAAACACAGAAGAAATGGAAAACTTCCTATATGTATATGAAATTACCAAGGCTGACTCAAAAAGACATAAAAATTCTAAATGAGGGCCGGAGATTTAGCTCAGTGGTTCCAGTGCCTGCCTCGCAAGCGCAAGGTCCTGGGTTTGATCCCCAGTAACCACATACAATGCGGGGCATGATGACTCATGCCCACCAGCAATCAATATCACATACCACAGTGCCGGGCTTGGTGATTCACGCCTGTAATCCCACCAATCAGAAGGCAGAGACAGGAGGATTGCTGAATTCGAGGCTTGCCTGGGCTACAGAGTGAGCTCAGGGCCAGCCTGAACTACAAAGCGAGACCCTGTCTCAAAAAAAAAAAATCTAAATGAACCAATTATCAATCAATGAAGTTGAAGATTTAATTAAAAACCTACCAACAATGTAAAGCCCAGGCCCTGAGGGATTCACTGCTGAATTCTACAAGAAATTTAGAGAAGACCTAATGCTGTTACCTCTCAAACTCTTTAACGAACCTGAAAGGGAAGCAATATACCCAAATTCTTTCCTGAAAGAAAGCATTACCCTGATACCAACACCAGGGAAGGCTCCAACCAAAAAAGACTACAGAGCAATCTCCCTAATGAACATGGATGCAAGAATCCTCAATAAGATACTGCAAGAAATCATCAAGAAGATTATACAACAAGACCAAGTCAGATCCATCCAAGGGATGCAGGGATGGTTCAACACACACAAATCAATAAATGTAACACACCATATTAACAGAGACAAGAACAAAAGCAATATGACCATCTTAATAGATGTAGAATAGCATTTGACAAAGTCGAACATCCATTCATAATAAAAAGAAGAAAAACTTACAGAAAATAGAAATGGAAGCTGTTTATTTCACTCTGATAAAAGCCACCTAAGAGAAACTGATAGCCGGCATCATACAAAATGGACGAAAACTGAAAGCTTTAACTCTAAAATCAGGAACAAGATAGAGATGTCCACTATCACCACTTTTATTCAACATAATTCTAGAGATATTAACCAGAGAGATCAGACAAGAAAAAGGCATATGGATAGAAAAGTTACATTATTATTTGCAAATGATGACATTATACTCTATATAAAAGATCCCCCAAAACTCCACCAAGAGACTGCTAGACTTAATAAGCAAATTGAATAGCATAGCTTGATACAAAGTCAACATTCAAAAACCAATAGGTTCCCTGTACACAAATAACAAACTAACTCAGAGAGAAATTATGGAAAGCTCAACTTTCATAACAGGATCCAAAAAAATAAATACCTAAGAACCAATCTAGTGGGAAAAAAGGCCTTTTGTAGAAAATGACAGTACCCTGAAAAAAGGAGATCGAAGAAAATGAGAAAGATACAACTTGTTCTTTGTAGGGAGAACCAATATAGTGAAAAGAGGCATACTTCCAAAACTGTTATACAGATTTAATGCAATTTTGATCAAGATTCCAACTGAGTATTTCATAGAATTAGGGAAAACAATCCTAAAATTTATTTGGAACCAGTAAAGACCTGGAAAAGCAAATGCAATATTGGCCAATGGAGTAAAGCAAGGGGCATCCCATTTCCTGACTTGAAATTATATTACAAAGCTACCATAATCAAAACAGTATGGTACTGAGGACCAATGGAACACATAAGAAGATGCAGAAATAACTCCAAACATACTCAGCCACCTTATCTTTGACAAAGGAGCTAGACATGTTCACTGGAAGAAAGAGAGCCTCTTTAATAAATGGTGCTGGAAAAACTGGCTTCCCACATGTCAAAGATTAAAACTAGATTCATATGTTTCACAGTGCAATAAATTCAAATCAAAATGAATCAAAGACCTAAATATTAAAACAAATACTAAATATGCTGAAAGATAGAATATTGAAGTGATTTTATACAGTGAAGTTGACATAAAATGACCATAAAAACCTCTGATGAGCAGAAATTCTTAATTTTATTTACTCTTTTGGTTTTATATTTTATTTTTTCTTCTTTTAGACATAGTCCTGTTATAAAGGACTGCCTAGAATTCACTATGGAGCCAAGGTAGCCTTGAACTTGTGGCTATCCTCTTGCTTCAGAGTCCCGGGTGCTGAGAATACAGATGTGTGCTATGACACCAACTCATAAACTCTCAATTTCTTCTGGGTTTTTTTTTTTTTTTTTTTTGAGATAGGGTCTTGTTTTGTAGTTCAGGCTGGCCCTGAGCTCATTATGTAGCCCATGCAAGCCTCGAACTCAACAATCCTCCTGCCTCTGCCTCCGGAGTGCTGGGATTACAGGCGTGAGCCACCATGCCTGGCACTGTAGTATGTGGTATTGAATGCTGGTGGGCATGAGTCACCAGGCCCAGCATTGTGGTATGTGGTTACTAGGGATCAAATTTGGGACCTTGTGCTTGCAAGGCAGACACTAGAACCACTGAGCTAAATCCCTGGCCCATAAATTCTCAATTTTAATGAAGAGCAACTTTAAAATTTTTCTTTTTATAATCAGTAGTTGTGTGTCCTATTTATGAAAAATTTCCCCTTCTTGAAGATCAGGAAAATAATCTTTCCGATTTCCTTCTAAAATGTTATTGTTCTAAATTCATAATTACATTCTACCTGCAATTAGTTGCTTAGCAGGAAAATTACAAATTCAAACTATGAAGATCTACCATTAAATATCTACCACTGTGGAAAATGAAGAACAAGCACTACCGAGTTATGGTGAAGGCAAAAACCAACTTGCCTTCTAATCATACAGATATCATCCGGATAGGAGGACATATTGGTACAACCAATTTTACCAATTACTTTTATTAGTGCCTGTTAATTTTACAAAAGGTTGAGTTACAAATGCATATATTTTGAATATCTCCACTCTCATGCCTCTCCCTTCCATCCCCCTCTACCTCCTCCTTCCATCTCCGACTCCTCCTTCCCCTTATTCCCTTCCTCTCATCTCATAATAGCAGCCTTTCTATTTTCATGTCATAAGTTTTAGATTGCACCTATCAGACAAAACATGCAATATTTGTCTTTTTTAGTCTGGATTATTTTGCATAACATGATGATCTTTGGTTTCATCAATTTTCCTTAATGATATGATTTTGCTTTTCTTTACAGCTCAATAATTCTCCACTCTATATTAGACCACACTTTCTTTATTCATTGGTTACTGGACACCTAGGCTGGTTCCACATCTTGAATATTGATTGACCTGTGCCACAATAAACACAGGTATATAAGGATCCCTATAGAGTGCCAATTTTAATTCTTTTGATTATATATCAAGGAGTGGAGCTAGTGGATCAAAGAGCAGCTCTATTTTTAATTTTTTAAGGAATTTCCACGTAATTTCTACAGAGGATATACTAATTTACAATTCTCCTGAGTGTTTCCTAGAATTTCACTGCTTTTCTTTCCTCTTTTTCTTTTCTTTTTTTGAGACAAGGTCTTGCTTTGTAGTTCAGGCTGGCCCTGAGTTCACTATGTACCACAGGCAAGCCTTGAACTCAGCAATCATCCTGCCTCTGCCTCACGAGTGCTGGGATAACAGGCATGAGCCACCAAGCCTGACTGCATTTTTTTTTTTCTGACTGCTTTTAATATTCTTAATGATGGCTGGTCTAACTGGGTGGAGATAAAGTATCAATGAAATTTTGATTGCCATTTCCCTAATGGCTCAAGAAACTGAACGTATTTCATACACTCATGGGTTACTGGTATTTTTTTCTTTTCAGAAATGTCTTCTTAACTCACTTGCTCATTTGCTAATGTTGCTTTATATTTTTTGGTATTTTTTTAGTTCCTCATATATTCAAGGTATGAATCCTCTGTCAATAAGATTAGCAAAGACTTTCTTCCTGTTGACAGTCTCTGCACTCAGTTATTTCCCTTTGGTGTAGAAACTTGTACTCATTCATTCATTCATTCATTTTTGAGGCAGAATCACAATTTGTAGTTCAGGCTGGCCCTGAGCTCACTATGTATCCCAGGGAAGCCGGGAACAAACAGTAATCCTCTTGCCTCTGCCTCACGACTGCTGGGAGAACAGGCATGAGCCACCTCTCCTGGCATTGTTATGTGTGGTACTGATTGCTGATGGGTGTGATTCATCACGCCTGGCATTGTGGTATGTGATTACTGGGGATCAAACTCAGGATCCTGCACTTGCGAGGCACACACTGTAACCACTGGGCTAAATCCTCAGCCCCAAAAACATTTTTAAATTTTAATGTAATTACATTTGTTGATTCTTTCTAGTGTTCCCTATGAAAATGAAGTCCTATTGAAAAAGTATTCACCTGTGTCTACTGCTTGGAGTATTTTCCCTATTATCTTTTAGCAGTTTGTAAATTCCAAGTCTTTTTTTTTTTTTTTTTTTGAGACAGGGTCTCGCTTTGTAGTTCAGGCTGGCTCTGAGCTCACTATGTAGCCCAGGCAAGCCTCAAACTCAGCAATCTTCCTGCCCTGCCTCCAGAGTGCTGGGATGCAGGCCTGATCCACCACACCCAGCACTGTGCTATGTGGTACTGACTGCCTATAGGTGGGAGTCACCACACCCGGTATTCTTTTATGTGGTCACCAAGATCGAACTCAGGACTTTGCGCTTGCTAGGCAGGCACGGGAACCACTTAGCTAAATCTCTGGCCCAAGTTCCAAGTCTGTCTGTCTGTCTGTCTGTCTTTCTTTCTTAAAATGGTACTTTTATATCTATATATCTAGATATATATCTAGATATATACATTGATTACACTCAACAATGAGAATTTGCATGTGTACTTGCCACACTGATTCTCACTTTTCCCATTCCCCTGCCCTACTTACATTCTCCCACCCCTCATCCTTAAGCTGTTTCTTTTTATAACCATCAATTTTTTCTTTACTTCTTTATTTTCCCCTATCCCACCTTTCCCTTTTCCCTTTGAACATTTTATTCCTATTTCACAATTTCTATTATACATTTTGGAACTCATTTACACCTTTAATTTCCCATACCAGAGAAATGATATGATATTTACACATCTGTGTCCTATTTATTTCACTTATGAGTATATTCTCAAAGTATATCCATGTGAGTATAAACAACTCAAATTTATCATTTAATGGTTGAATAATACCCTATGAAAAAAATTCCACATATTCTTTTTTTTTTTTTGAGACAGGGTCTCGCTTTGTAGTCCAGGCTGGGCCTGAGCTCACTATGCAGCCCAGGCAAGCCTCGAACTCAGCAATCCTCCTGTCTCTGCCTCCCGAGTGCTGGGATGACTGGTGTGAGCCACCACGCCTGGCACTGTGGTATGTGGTATTGATTGCTGGTGGGCGTGAGTCACCACGCACAGTATTGTTGTATGTGGTTACTGGGATCAAACTCAGGACTTTGTGCTTGCAAGGCAGGTACCAGCACCACTGAGCTAAATCTCCGGCCCTCCCTCATATTCTTTATGCACTCTCCAGTTAATGTGCATTTGGGCTACTTCTAATATGTAGCTATTACAAACTGAGTTACTATAAACATGGCTACATATATATTGCTGTGATATTATAAAATGGAGTATTATTCTGCCATAAAGAATGTTTGAGTCATTCATACTGAAATGGATGTACCCTGAGGACATAATCATAAGTGAAATAAATAGGTCACAGATGTGTAAATACTGTATCTTTACTGAAAATGGAAATAAGTCCTAGAATGTATGATAGACCTGGAAAATAGAAACTATCCTAAAGGAAAAAAGGAAATAGGGGATAGGGTTAAATAATGAGGGGAAAGAAAAAATTGTGATGGTGCCGGGCGTGGTGGCTCACGCCTGTCATCCCAGCACTCGGGAGGCAGAGACAGGAGGATTGCTGAGTTCGAGGCTTGCCTGAGCTACATAGTGA
>PVIC010038655.1:0-17514 GCA_004025085.1 Thryonomys swinderianus
CCCTTTGTTTTTTTTTTTTTTTTTTTTTGAGACAGGGTCTCGCTTTGTAGTTCAGGCTGGCTCTGAGCTCACTATGTAGCCCAGGCAAGCCTTGAACTCAGCAATCCTCCTACCTCTGCCTCCCGAGTGCTGGGATTACAGGCGTGCGCCACCATGCCCGGCACTGTGGTATGTGGTATTGATGTCTGGTGGGCGTGAGTCTCCACGCCCAGCATTGTATGTGATTACCAGGCATCAAACTCAGGACCTTGCGCTTGCGAGGCAGGCGCCGGAACCACTGAGCTAATCCTCCGGCCCCAGGATTCTGTGCTTTTGAGGCAGGCACGTAGTCACTGAGTTACATCCCTACCCCTATGTTGTGTTTTTATGTAGAAAAATTTTAGATACCAGGTGCCATTTAGTGCTGGAAGTCTAACCAGATGAAGCTTTGTGTCCTTTATGTTTCCAAGGTCATTAAATTATTTTATAAAGAGCCTTATCGAGCTCCTTTTATTTACCAGACACTGGGCTTGATAGGCTGTAAAGTTGAGTAAGATGCTATTCTAAGTTTTAAAGATTCAGCCCTCTAGTTGGGTAGGTAGACATGTAAAATAGGGAAGTGTAAATGACTGAAGGATGCTTGATATACATACGGCGCTCTGAGAGCAATCTGGGGGAGGTTCGCAGGGGAGGTACAAACATTCATATCAAACTTTGTAAAATCAGCAGGGGCTTACCAGCTCGATGCAGAGGCACCAGCGTGTTGCTGCCTTATCAATGGCCTGTGCTCTTGTGACGGTGTGACTGGGGTTCAGCCTGCATCTTGACATTTCTTTATAAAATTTTACTCCACTGCTGTTAAATTTCATAGTGTTTGCTACTGACTGACAGGTCTGCGTGTGTGGGATTACACGGGCAGCTTTGCCTCTCTCTGGGGTACTTTCATTTCTTTGTCCCTGCACTCACTGGGAATGGGGATGCTATGTTCTCACACATTTTAATTTGCTTGCCTATTATAACATATATTTATGTAATCCTGAAGAAGTAATTATTTATATAAGCAGAAAAATGGGAAAGTTTAAAAGGATAATCTAGTCTAAACTTTCCATATCTGTGCTGTTTTATAGCTGAGAAGACTACACAGTTAAGTAGCAAAAGAAGAGAAATAATGATGATGACTGAATATACAGTACTGGTGGTTAATAAGATGCTTTCATAAACATCATGACATTTCATGTTCACAAAATCCTCTGAGCTAAATATTATTATTATACCCTGTTTGTTAGTAAAGAAATTCAATTTTAGTAATATCAAGTTATTTATTTAAAAATATCATATTTGATCTTTGGTCTTTCAGTCTGGTACTTTCCCTGTTACACAAGGACACCATTTAACTGAATTCTAGTTAAAAATACATTCCAAACTAACAGTCTTTAAAAAAAAACTTTATAAGGAAATGCACAAATGGTATCCAGCACAAACACAAGATTCTTATATTTCTTATAATCTGCATCATAAGTTGCACTTCCCATAATACAGTGCTTTGTGTTGCTGTCTAGCTTGTGTTTATATGATTTGTGTTGTCTGAGCAAAAGATTTGTCCCCGCTCCGAATCTAGTAAATTTCTTTTGCCCCCTCCCTCATTTGTGACTTCTCTAAAGTTCACCGAACTGTCAGCTCCTTCCTATCTGTCCCTGGCAGACTGCCAGATTTCATTTATCATGCCTTGGGCGGTTCTCTGCAGCCTTTGCAGCAGAATTTCTACAGAAATCTTATCAACAGTGTGTTGCAGTGTCAGTGGCCTCTGCTACTAATGCTGTCTTTCTCTTCTATTAAAAATAACACTAAGACCCTGTCTTGGTCTATTTGCTATTGCTGTAGCAGGATACTTGAGATTGGGCAAATTACAAAGAAAGGCTGGAAATCCAAGATCACATTCAAGTGAGAAAAGAACAGATTCATTTATGAGGGCTTCTTGTCCATGACCCCAACACCTCCCATGAAGCCTACCTCTCTACACTGCCACGTAAAAGAATTAAACTCAATATGACTTTAGGTGGCAAAGCATATGCAAATCATATCAGATTCTTATTTGATGGGATGGGCCATTCTTTCTTCTCGGGTATTTAGTAAGAGAAGACCTTGAGCCATGAAGGACACAAACTCTTTAGTGAGGCTGTTTTGTTGCTCCGTAAATCCTTTGTTCCTTCAATCGTACCAGATCCCTAAAAGGAGTGGAGTAGTATCAAATATCCACCACAGGCCACTGAGATGGGGTCCTATCTTTGAGTCTTAACCATGGCTCTTCCTGCTTGGGTCACCAGGGGTAAACATCTGTACCTGCAAAATGCACATACCTACCTGGCAAAATTAAGAAGAATACGTTAGAGGAGGATACAAATTACCTAGAGTAGTGCTGGACACACAATATTAATTTCTGCATGTATTACTCATAAATCATTCTTTGATTAATGTTTCTTTTTGCCAGGGTGCTAACCATTTAGTCCAATATCCTGAATCCATCAAAGTTCTCCCTCTCTTGAAACATTGTAAGTCAGATGTTTTGTTTTTGCCTTAACTCTATATTTCTTGAGCAACTCCATCCAATTCTATTATCTTAAATACTTTTGTCTACTCTTCTTAAGAATTTTAGGCCCTACCACTCTATGGCATCTTTAGATGGGAGCAAATGATCCCTTTGGATTATTCTTTTAATGTTTTTAGTTGCTTCCTATTCTCACAGAAGGTTGTTAATTCCATGTGCAATCTTATAAACCTGTTCCCAAGAAGTAAATGTTGATTAAGATTGTGGAAAAGCTGCAATCTGTCATTTTTAGTAATAACTGCTGGCAATTCTATTGTCTAATTATCTTTTTTTCTAAGTTCTTAGAAAATGTATTCAAATAAATATTCTTCAGTCTTTCTCCTTATTAGTCACAGTAACATATGGACTGATGGACGTCTTTCAGGTTCAGCTCCTTTAGTTCAGGGACAGTCAAGTTCTTCTTCCAAATCTAAAGGTTCCTTTTTTTTTTTTTTTGAGACAGGGTCTTGCTTTGTAGTTCAGGCTGGCCCTGAGCTCACTATGTAGCCCAGGCAAGCCTGGAACTCAGCAATCCTCCTGTCTCTGCCTCCCGAGTGCTGGGATTACAGGTGTGAGCCACCACACCTGGCACTGTGGTATGTGGCATTGATTGCTGGTGGGCATGAATCACCATGCCCAGCATTCTATGTGGTTACCTGGGATCGAACTCAGGACCTTGTACTTGCGAGGCAGGTGCCGGAACCACTGAGCTAAATCTCTGGCCCTAAAGGTTCCTTTTATTTTCTGAATAGTCACCATTTAGCAAAAATTTATTGATAATAATTACTATAAACATCCTACGATTCAGGAATACTAAGGTAATAAAAGATTATCTGTCCTTCAGAGAAGTCACATAAGTAAGTTGTCCCTTCTTTATTTTTCAGAAGAAAATAAGGAAGGCTTTACAGCTTTTTATTTTTTTATAATCATGAACTTAGATTCTTTTTATTTTTTCTTTTTTTGAGACAGGGTCTCACTTTGTAGTTCAGGCTGGCCCTGAGCTCACTATGTAGCCCAGGCAAGCCGCCGCGAACTCAGCAATCCTCCTGCCTCTGCCTCCTGAGTGCTGGGATGACAGGCGTGAGCCACCATGCCCAGCACTGTGGTATGTGGTATTGATGGCTGGTGGACGTGAGTCACCACGCCCAGCATTCTATGTGGTTACCTGGGTCAAACTCAGGACCTTGCGCTTGTGAGGCAGGTGCCGGAACCACTGAGCTAAATCTCCGGCCCGAAATTAGCTTCTTAAACAAATGAGTATGTAGTCCTATATCCTTGGATTACCCTAAGACCTACATTAAGATAAAAAATTAATTCCTAAAAGAAGTGGTTTGTGATGTGGATATAATTCATCTGATATTCACATGTGCTTATTTTGAAAGATGTGTTGTTTCAAGTTAGAAAGTGGTGTTTGAGAATGGACTATGTACTTTGTTTAGCTATCGTAATTGCTAGATTGCCTTTTTTAGAAACACCCAGTCAGAAGTGATTGGACAGTTAAATTCAACACAGGAGAGAAAAATAGGATCTCAAGAAGTCTTCTAAGACAGTAAGAGCCCCCATATAGAATTCCCCTCTGTTTTGGAGGAGCTTCTGCAGTTAATTAGAATGCAGCAGGACCAGAGGGACTCTGTCTCCATGATGCAAGTTGACGGCTCCCCAAGTCTGCCTTACTGTGCTTTCCCCCCTGTCAGCCTTTGAGTTGAGGCAGGGAAGGGCTTCTTGTCAAAATAAAAATATTTGGTCACAGAATTCTGTTGCCACAAGGGATGCTATAGATTACTATATCTGAGGTTCTCAAGCTTTTCCACATGAGTCCCCCTTTTAACCTTAACATGCCTTATATTTCCATGGAACACTGCTCAAACTTACAACATGCAGTCAGAAAGTACACAGTAACCCAATGCCAATATAAATTCAAGTGTACTTTATACAAAATTAAGCTTTGTTAGAATAGAAAATGTCATATGTTTGAAACAAATAGCTGTGTCTGCATCTACAGGCTGCTTGATGGGCTTTGTAGACTGAAATCCCGTGGATTCAGAGGCCCTCAGAGATCTCTACCTTGTGGACCATTGGTCTAATCTAGCGACGGCGAGCTTTTTGGAGTTGAGTGCTGAAGCTACAACCCCAAACCTGCTTGTTTATCACAAAGAGCCAACACTGAAATTCAACCTGAGTGCTAAGGTTTTAGTTTTGAATAACAACAACAAAACTCTCATACATTAATATGTTTTGTCTTAAAAGAAAAACACAGTAACAGAACTTTCAGTGCTACAAATAGCTTTTTATTGGAAGGTACAAGTTTGCATTTGGCGTGCTTTTGGACAATTAAAGTGATCTTTGCTGTTGTATGTGTGCTGATAATCTGTCAAACCTTGGCTGGGGTGACCTAGCTGGTGGGCTGACAGAGGGCTCTGCACACCCGCTGTAGCACTTGTGCTGGAGGTTTGCCCCCACTGGTTTAATCTCATCTCATGTTTTAACAGATGAATCGAATGTGGCTCATGGATATTAAGTGACTTTGTAAGACTAAAATTCATGGGTGGCAGAGGCCATATTGTTGACATGATGTCCATTGTACCAGAGTGGTCTTCACTTGTTCTGAAATTATTATTCATCCAGATGAGCAGAGAGAAGTATCATTAATGAAGTAGCTCAGGGGAAACTTATGCAGATACCATACACAGGAGGATGGTAGATTTAACTAGATTTGACAAATAAAGCCCTTTTGGTTAATTAGATTGTGAGTAGAATTCTTGCATAATTTCTCCTACTAGGCAATTAAATATATCTTGAGGATTATGAGAAGGCAGAGAGTTAGGTACTTTTTAGGTACACAGCAGTTTTGAAAAATTAAATTTCTGTCCCCCCAAAACACAGAGAAAAATTCAAAAAATCTTAAGGATTATGGATTTCTGGCAATGTACGGCACAAAAGTCAGCAAGAACGGACATTTTAAAAAACTTCTGCCAAGTTAGGAGAAGCAATTCTGGCTGCTGAATTGAGAAAAGAAACTGGAAAATCCACTAGCCAACCAATACATTATCATATTGGCAGACAGAGGAGGAGGAGTGTATAAGACATTAAAAAGCCATTTAGTATTAAAATTACTTAGTTCAATTGGGGAAATATGAAAAAAAAAAAACAACAATGGATATTTCCTGGATTTTTTTTTTTTTGAGACAGGGTCTCGCTTTGTAGTTCAGGCTGGCCCTGAGCTCACTATGTAACCCAGGCAAGCCGCCGCGAACTCAGCAATCCTCCTGTTTCTGCCTCCCGAGTGCTGGGATTACAGGTGTGAGCCACCATGCCTGGCACTGTGGTATGTGGTATTGATGGCTGGTGGGCGTGAGTCACAACGCCCAGCATTGTATGTGGTTACTGGGATCGAACTCAGGACCTTGTGCTTGCGAGGCAGGCACCGGAATCACTGAGCTAAATCTCTGGCCCCCTGGATATTTTTTAACATTGAGAGACAAGTAGGTGTCTCAAGGATAGCCAGGTCTTTGGCTAGAGATTCCTTGAAAGATAAACATGAGGTTATATTTGTCAAATTGAATGCAAATCAAATTCACACTTTCCCTGTATGACCCATTTCTGCCAGTTCTGCATTGGTGTACAAAATTTCAGGGTTTCAAGAGAATGACCTGCAGCGCCCAGTGGGTCAGATGGCTCTGGAGAGTCTGGTTGATAGTGATTCCCATGAAAGTGGGGGCCATTTTGGGGGTTAGACCCTGGGTAGTTCAATCATATTTTTTATGTGGACACAATAATCATGACAGTTCATTCAGTTAGATTCATCCATCTTCAGATTGAAGTTGTTTATCTAAACATTAATATATGTGTCAATTTTTCCATAGATAAAGTATCTCATGAGTAAGATTTGCAATTTTCATCACAAATGACTTGAAACTATGAATGTCAGAAAGCTTAGGGAGGATAGGACCAAACACACTGAAATTCACTTCCACTACTGATAGAAGTAGCTCAGCCTGCACTGTCTTTGGGAGATAGCACATCTGGGTCTTAGACAAGCGAAAAGTAGATATACTAATCACTGTTGACTTAAAGCTGTGCAAACAAACCAGAATGAATTCCACAGCCCCTACAGCTAAATATAATAAAATCACAGTCCAGAGAGTGTTGCTTTGCATCCAGCTTTCCTTCCTTCTCTCCCCCCAGACTCTCAGGAGTCACAGGGAGGAGACAATGGTGTTTACCACGGAGCAGAAATCCTTTTTCTTCCCATTAGCTCTTCCTATCCACTGCAGTGCTGGCAGCTTTCCTGAGACGGGCTGGGGAAAGTGGGTTGGTTAACAGGAGCATTTTCACAGCAGGCACATTCGGTTGCCGTGGTGAAGTCCCTATGCATCCGAAGAACCGCTCCTCTGCTTCTGGCTGGGGATCACTTGTGTTCACCCTGGCGTGGCCCATACAGGAAACCTGGGAGACTGGCTAGCTCGAGGCCAGCCTGTGCCACACAGTGAGTTCCAGGCCAGCCTGAACTGCATAGGGAGACCTTGTCTCAGAAAACAAAAGATCCTGGTAAAGACCAGATTCTGGTGTGTCCAAGAGTGGGAGCCAGTAGCCACATGTGGCGGTTAGGTTTTCGCGTTTTGGTTGGTTCCAAGTGAGATGCTTGGTAAGTGGATTTCGAAGATTTCCTATAGGAAAGGAATGTAAAACATCTAACTCACTGATAACTTTTTCACGTTGAATACAAGCAGAGGTGGTAGTATTTTTAATACAGTGGGTCAAACTATATCACGAAAATGAATTTTATCTCTTTTAACTTTTAAAATTATGGCTACTAGAAAAATTTCAGTTACAAATATATTTGTATTTCCATTGGGCAGCACTGGTCTATATCATTCTTTGAAGCCTCGGGAAATTCAGTTCATGTCTGTGTTGGGGTGGTGGTGGCACTGCTGCGGGCTCAGAAGGAAATACCCACACCCAATCCTGTGGAAGGAGGTGTCAGACCTGGAAGGGGTCCATGGGGTAGCATCCCTTCCATGCCCCTGCCCTCTTTGCAAACCAATTGCTATTGCTAGATATTCTTCCTTCCAGGTGCTGACCAATATATTCAATATTGCTGTGAACAGTCTTCTTAAATCCTGGTGCCCACTCTTAATTATTTTTAGGGCAAATTCATAACTGCAAAATCACTAAGTTCAGCATGAAATTCTTAAAGCTTTAGCAATGGATTCTCAAATAACCTTTGGCAAATACACATATGTGTTTGATCTGCAGATATTTAGGAAGATTTGCAATCTGGGAAAAATAGTGACCACCCTTAAGTTCCTAAAAGGAAACCAAGTTCCTCTATAAGGCTGAATCTGATAAGAATGGCCAAAAGAGTAGAAAGAGGAGGAGAAAGGGAGGAGAGGGAGGAACTAGTCGGAACTGAATGGAGAAAAGTGGAATAGGACAAGACTACACATTTGTGTGGTTTCTAATAGTTCTTTGGAGCTTGAGCCAGCATGAGAATGACCGCACCACAGAGCAGAAATCTACCATAAAACCACTGGCTGCCAAAGTAAAACAGATTTCCTAAATGCTCTGTAGTAGCAGTGGTAGCAATGTTAAGTTATTTATCTAAGAACTAGCTTCTCCTTCCTACGTTATTAACATCTCTGCAGTGCTGTGGACAGAGCTCAAGGCCTCCCAAGCCTCACACATGGTGGGCAATGACCCGACTGCTACTGAGCTGCACCTTCAGCCCCAGAGCCGCTTTGAACCAGAGCCGCTTTGAAATAACCCTAATTCTATGTCCTCATGGGGCTGGGGAGAAAGGACATTTGCATGGGTGACGAGCTAAAGTGGCTTCCAGCGTCTGTGAGGTCGGGAATGGACCTGAGGATGTGTCCTCTGCCGTTCTCCGTGGAAGGTCAAAGGTCAGAGTTGCCTACCAAAGGGGTCCCAGTGATGTCCCTGGCATGGCATGACTATGTAGCATTCTGTATGACCTTTCAGAGCACAGGTGGGCCCTTCAATGAACCAGAAGAGCGTTCATTATTTTACATTCAGGCAAGATGAGCTACTCATTCAATAGAGTTAGTAGAAACACATAAAATCCTTCAACATGGTTCAGGCTGTGCTCTGGATCTGAACAAATTCAGTGCAATTTCTATCCTATAACTCTTGCGTCTTTAAGACAGGGCAATGAAAATGAATGTTCTAAATAATGACCTGAGGCTCTGGAAGGATTTGAAGTGCCTCACAAATCATCAAAAAAAGATTAAATTATGTCTTGTACTTACCAAAGCCAAAAAGTGAACTAATAATATATTTGAGGAAAACGTTGCTCCGGGAGGTGAACTAAAACCACAGTAGTATTTAACCCCAACATGACTAGAACATGGAAGTCTGGAAGTCACCGAGAGATCCTATAATGAAAGGCTTCTAATTAAGTATTTTGCAAATAGATACTAGATATGAGTCTGTCTAATGTATGAGGCTCCTCGAAGGCAAATTCTTAGCACTAGCTCTTGCAGACCACCAGAAGTGGCGGCCCCTACTGGAGCTCGTTGGAATTGCAAATTCTCAGCACCCAGTCCCTCCAATCTGCTGATGGAACTGCGGTTTGGCATCATACCCAGAGGATACATTTGCATACTGAAGTTTGCAAAATACTTCCCTAGGAGGTAGGGGACTAAGGTCTCTTCAGAAGGAAGGAACTCTTCTCTTTGAACAGAACTTTTGGAGATACAGCTATTTCTTCAAAGTTCACATTGTGCTTTAGGTACTATGCTAAGAACTTTACAAGGCTCCTGTTATTTTAGCCATTACAATAGTTCAGTGGAGCCAGTATAAAAATTAATTCCATCTTGCCTATAAGAAAACTGAGAGACAAGCTGCCATGGTGGCACAGGCCTGTAATTTCAGTTACCTTGGAGGCTGAGGAGAACTGCAAATTTGAGGCCAAGCCTAGGCAAGTGAGTGAGAAGCTGTGTCAAAAGAATGAATGAATGATTGAGTAGGTAATAAATGGATAAATGGTGGTAGCTTGCTGGTAGCCGCGCACTCACTTGTGTAGCATCCCTCCCCGGTACTGTAACAAACAAACCCTGTGAGATGCAAAGCCAGGAAGTGACCTAGTCACAATGCAATGCAATCTTATTAAATATGGTTACCATGCTACACATTAGTTATCAAGAACTTATCCATGGAGGCTTATTCTTATGAGACTCAGGATAGCTCAGAGGGGGCTTATTTAATAGTGGGAGGGAAGGATACAACGACACCCCTTCTTCTACCCATCAAAGGCTCATGTAGCACTCATTACCTGTGCCTTTGTTGGTTCCGTTCCTGTCCTTTCTGCACGCAAGGACCTCTCTGCTTACCCTTCCACTTTTTTTGTATCCATGTTGCCAAAGTGAGCAGCGAGCGACTCCTCCACTTGCAGGTGGATGAAGATGGCTAGTTTGTCCCCGGTGAGACAGTGTCCTTTAGTTCACTTGCCAACAACTTTGATGCTGGTCTTTGGGTCTATTATTTCCAGTTCTCCAAAATGAGAATTTTTGCTATTTATTCCTCACGTCAGTCCACCAAAGTATTATTAAAATAGCCAGGAAGCGCCTCTTTGAGCAGGGATTGTGTGTATGCATGGAGGAGAATAATTTCAGAAAAAGTCCTCCTTTGGTCTCAGCAGGAAATTTGTTTCCAGAATGCTCCCTCAAAATCTGTGAATGCTGAAGTCTCCTATGTAACACACAAACTATTTGCATAGCCTAGGTACCTCTTTCTGTATGTGAAAATCATCTTTGTATTGCTTATGATACACAGTACATTATAAGTACTATTTAGTTGTTATACCATTTTATTAGGAAAAGATAGTTATACTGCTTGCAGGAATAATAATGTGCAGTTCAGTATAGATGAGACTTTGAAAAAATATTTTTAACCTGTAATTGCTTACATCTTTGGACACAAAGGGCTGACTGCTATGGATTTTGATCTAGGTGGACAGGCCTAAAAGAACCCACCACAATTTATTTAATATAAAAATGAGATTGTCCCCTTTGCAACTATATTTTCACTAAATATTTTACCAGCTCATTTCCTGGTCTGTAAATATAATTGTACCTCATCACTTAGTGGTAGTGTCTTCTCCTTTCTACACAGGCAGCTGCTTCAGTGTGCTCAGCCAATTGCTTTCATCAAATATTCCTTTCCAGATATTTGCAATACAGTTAATGTTGTTATGACCAACTGTCATAAGTCTTTGTGCTTGGTCTTAACTTCCATAAGGATAATTTAAAAAGCAAAATTGCCAAGTGTAAGAAATAGGAACATTTTAAGGTTCCAGATAAGCAGCACCAGTCGTACCCCATCAGCAGCACACTCGCAGGGCTGCCTTCTCACACACCCTTTCTAGCACTGGGGATTATGCTTTTCTACCTTTACCAATTGGGAGAGTTGAGTGTGGTGGCCCAGTCTTGTAATCCCAGCACTTGGGAGGCTGAGAGAGGAGGGCTACAGTGAGTTAGAGCCTAGCCTGGACTACATAGTGAGACTCTGTCTGAAAAAATAAACAAACAAATAATTGGAGAGAAAAAGCTGAGATAATGTTTTTATTTGTGCTCTTACTGAAGTGGAACAAACTTGTATATATTCATTGCCCTTTTTTCTCCTTTTGCAGTACTGCACACTTATTTTTAAAATTTAACTGTACCCAAAGGGGAAAATGACTTTAACAGTTGTCATTAGATGTTTGCTTGATCTTTGTCCTAATTGTGTCTGTGCTTTCTTTTGTTGCTTATCCCTGCCCCCAAATAAGCCAGAACCATATTGTCTTCTTTAGGGTAATATTGTACAAGTCATAAAACAGTATGTACAGCCAGGCCTTTAGCTCATTACACAACATTGTCCCACTACCTTTCGTGATCATTTTGAGTTAAAGAAGAGCTAGAAGTCTCATGGGGGCAGATGCGTTGAGTAAGCTGGATGAAGACTAATGTTTTACAAGTCTTCCTTTCTGTTGGATGGCACTCAGCAGCAGCATTCACCATATTCTTTTAAAAATCACACCTCATAAACACACTCATAACAGAACTGCTGTAGAAAGTAGCAAGAGTGGTGGGATAAATGTATTTGAAGTAAGGGGGAAGATCTGATGAGAATCATGACAATGTGGTTACTGTTTTCAATGCTAAGAAAAAATACTCATTACTCAAAATGAAAAGAGAAAAGGTGTATTAGACTCATTGTGGAAGTTTCGGCCCATAGGTGGCTGGCTCTAAGTCAGGGTGGCATGGCAGAGAGGCATTGCAGATGATAAGTAGTCCACAGTACGGCAGGGAAGGCAAAAGGCAGCCAGTAACAAACAGCAGCAGCAGCAGCAGCAGCAGCAGCAGCAGCAGCAGCAGCAGCAGCAGCAGCAGCAGCAGCAGCAGCAGCAGCAGCAGCAGCAACAGCCTACCTTCTTTCTGTCCTTTTATATTTCATCCAGGATACCTGCCCTTTGGGTAGTGCCATCCCCACCCAGGGTTGGGCACCCTTAATCCCAGCATCATACCCTAGATCCAGCTAACTCCAAAAGCCCCACCTGTGAGTGCCTGAGGCTTTGGGAGGACATATGGATACAAGCCACACCGGTGTCTCTTACTGTAGTACATTTTTTAAAATTTCCACATTCACTGTATATTTTGATCGCTCCCTGTAGACCTCACCAGGCCCTCTCCCAGACTCAGATTTTAGACTCTTCAGGTGAAGTTCTGGAATATCCACCCTCAGGAGGGTTATGCAATGCAAATTTAAAGTATTGAAGAGAAGATCTTCTGTAGGAGGTGGCTTTTAGCTGTGTTTCCAGCCTGTTTAATACCCACCAACAAAATTTCCAACTCCTTGGTTGGGCCTAACATTGATATCGGAGCTGGATCATCCTATACCCTTGGTCTTGAAGTGAGCCAGGTGAACCAGTCAGATTCTCTCCCTCTGCAAACTACAGATGGCATTTAGAGGCAGCCAGTCTCTCTCTAAGATGTTCCTGTGGGATCTCAAGAACTCAAGCCAACCTTGTGTTGCCAGGTCAGCAATGCAGTGAGCATGATCTACGCGGAGACAGAAGAACGAAACAGGTTATTGCCTATTGCTTGAAGTAGCTCAATTTGCTTTCAAGAACTTGCATCCCAAGACCGAAATACCCTAGAACTTTTCTAAGTCTCCTATGTATTACTCAACTTTTAACCTGAAGATGAACTGAGGGGAAAGGAAAGTACAAATTATAAAGAAGTAATGTGTATATATATTAGTTCCCAAAGATAAATGTATTTGTTATGTATTGCAAACATATACTAAAAAAAAGGAATCGAGGTTAATGGTCCTATTTTAAAACACGAATTCTTCTGGTAAGCTTCTCATACATAATTTAGTATGAGTTACTTTAACGGATTACTATGAACTGAGGGAAAAGGGTGGGAATGGATGATGGAGGAGACAGGAGGAAAGAGGAGATGAAGAGTCACTGGAGGGTATGAGAAACCAACAGGAGAGCACCGAGCTGGGCGTGGACATTATCTGCTTTCTCTTGGTGACAGGAAGTGTGTAGGGTTCTTGACTCAAAGCTTAAGAACACCAATGAATTATTTCAAGAGAACTCACATTGCTCACTGGAGTTGACTTCTCATTTGTTCACTTGGGCAATGCCTTGTGTACTGAGGCTTAGCTCTGGTCTCTGTTGGCCAAGGGGGAGCCAGTTCTCTCTCTGTAGGGACTGGCAATGGTCCTCTAATTCCTGTTTGGGTATCTTACCCATCGTTCCCTGTTGCTCATGTTTCAAGGGCATGTAGATTCCTTTAGAAGTTATCTCAGCCCTGTTACAGTTTCTAGGTTTTTTCATGTAGCAGGTTCATAAGAACTCACCTCTGGTTCCTGAACTTCTTTTGCTTCTGAAGTCATTCATGGCCCTCCTTGATTCTTTTGTATCCTATTTCCCCCACTATTTATTATTTATTAACTTAAGGGGGGTAAGTATGTGGGAGAAGAGACCCTTATCCTCCTGGAAAGTCTTCTATTGAGGAAGGAAATACCTGATGTTTCCTAATCAAATTTCTTTATAGTTCTTCCTTTGTTCTCCTGTAAAAGAAGTCCCACCACTGAAGGGGGTGAAGTCAGTGGACTTTGAAGACTGTGAAAAAAACCTTTTGCAACTGATACTTGTCTACATTTAACCCTTTATTGTACATCAATAATTTATTTTATTGTTTGAAGAGTTCTCTTCTTCTGCCAGGGAGATAATTTAATTTCATTCTAAGGTTCCCAGCAGGCTAAACATATGGGATTACTGTAGGTTGTTTGATGCAATTACAGTTTTATATTGATGATACATTTAGACAAGGAGCATCTGAGGTCTGGTCTTGAATGTCCGACCCCAGCTTCTTGGCTGAGTTCACAGAGCCAAAACACATTGCAAGAACACATCAAGTGTCTTGAGCCAGAGACCTCAAGGCTACGTGTGACCGAGAGTGACTTGCGCAGGATCTTCAGTGGTGGCCTGAGAACAAAGCTTAGGAAATCTGTGCTTGCTTGACATGGGGTAGAACATAATCTGGAGATTTGCATATGTAAGAGAATTTTTTTTTTTTTTTTTTGGAGACAGGGTCTCGCTTTATAGTTCAGGCTGGCCCTCAGCTCACCATGTAGCTCTGGCAAGCCGCCACGAACTCAGCAATCCTCCTGTCTCTGCCTCCTGAGTGCTGGGATTACAGGCATGAGCCACCACGCCCGGCACTGTGGTATGTGGTATTGATTGCTGGAGGGTGTGAGTCACCACGCCCAGCATTCTATGTGGTTACCGGGATCGAACTCAGGACCTTGCACTTGCGAGGCAGGCGCCGGAACCACTGAGCTAAATCTCCGGCCCGAGAAATTTTTTTTTAATGATCTCTTCAGTAGGTTTCCAGGTTCTTTGCAAGTGTGGACTTCTAATTCTGAATAGCTCTGTGCATTATTTCTGTCATTTATGGCTGAGCAAAAAGAACCACCCAGAGATACAACAACTTGCCCGAGATCACGGAACAAGTGAAACAAGTACTGCTAATTGGCTGCTGGTTCTCAGTGCCCCCACCCCTTGCCCACCCAGCCTGGCTCGCAGACTGTCTTCCCAGACAGCTGCTGCCCACAGTTCCTTGGGGAGAAGCAGAAATTCAAGTGCAAATGGAGGAAAAGAAAATCGCTTCAGTTCAGCATCCTCTTAACATTTAATCCAAACCTGTGCCATTGGACCAGCAGCGTCCACAGAATTTAATGGAATCATGATTAAACTCACTATATGGAAAATATATGTACAGTATAGTACTACGACAGATGCATCTTTGGGTAAAAGCTGCAAACTCAGGGAAAATCGACATTTCTTTCAACCACACAAGCTACAGTGGCTGCAATTGGTTTCTTTCCATCTACTCAGGGATTCCGTTGCAATCAAGCAGCCTGGAACAGCTTGATGACTTTTCCTGTCCACCATGGAGGGTGCCAGGTGTCCTGCATTTCGGATCTGACACCCTGTGACTCGGATAACAATGTACACTGGTCGCCCAGGACGGCTTTTGGCTCTTTGTAGGGCCTCCCTCAGCCCCGCAGTCTGATTTATGTGAGAGTTGACAGCGAAATTGGAAAGTAAGCAGAATGATGTAGGGTGAGAGCATGGTCTTTGGAGACAGATGGGCTTAGGTTCAAATTCTGCCCCTTAATCATGGCATGGAATGGGACTCGTGGAGTGTATCTTTCAGATGATGATTTATCAGCACGGGACAGGTGGGTGGTAGTAATGATGATTATTAAAGCAGCTATTATTAAATGAGTGCATACTGCGCTAAGGGATCTCATTTAACTTTTACAACAACCCTGGTAGCCAGGCACTGCCAATAAATGTATAATTAATCAATGTCAGTTGCTTTCTTCCTTGACTGAGCAAGGATTTACTGAGTGCTGGTTATATTCCAACATTGTACGAGGTGCTAGGGATTCAATATCAGATGGGTCACGATCTCTTCACTCAAGGAGGCTCACATTCTAGGGCGAGTGGGAAGGAAATATAGTATGACGAGGGCTATCTAGGGCTTGGCGGGAGAAAATGAGAAGGGAAAAAGGAAGCATACTTGGAATCAGAGAGGGCTGAGTCCTCCAGATGGGTGACCAGAGAGGTTCATGTACTGCATTTGGAGTTCGAGTCCTGTTCTATCTACTTTTTTTGGATGGGGATTGCCACTAAGATAAGGCTTGGTAAAACACATTGGGACCACAGCCTTCTTTCTAATTAAGCAAGCCTTTTTGTTTCTGTAATCAGATTTGCATTCTAGATATATGACTTTAAAAAAATCAGAATGCTGGTGTTGTGAACAATGGCTGGTGTACTATAATAAATGGATTGGATACAATAGGTCCTTAGTTAAGATGCTGGATTTCACCAGGTAACTGTTGTCACCCCCATGTATTACTGGGCCACCGTTTGGGGAGTGGTAGAACTGATTGTGAAAACAGATTGAGCTGCACCTTTTTCTTTTCCTCCATCAGCTCCAGTGCCCAGAAAGGAATCTGTGTTCAGCTGTAGGCCCTGAGTGACACTTTCAAAGGCAGAGGGAAAAAATGTTTAAAATGAATGCTTAGACCACTAGCCCACGGAATTTAATTTATGGCGCATTTTTGGATTACAGAAGAATTGATTGAGCTTATGAAACAAGAGTAAGTCATTTCTGTAAAGGAAATTCTTTTTAGCATTCAGTAAAGAGACTGACTAGGGTTTACTGAACTTAGAATAGTGCTGCTTTTGTAGAAAAAGGAGGTGACTGGGTATAAGGGAAACTATTTCAGGAGTTAAGTGCAAGCCCCAAATTCTGCCTTGGATAGGCCAGGTGACATTTGGTTTCTCTGGCATGTCATATCTCTGAGCCTCAGTTTCCTTCCCTGTAAAATATGCAAAATCATCTTAGCTATTATTTTGTGATTTTTAAGGGGATGAACTGGTGTGTACTGGTTAAATGAGGTTCTCAGATCAGATAAACCTGGGTTTCAGGCTGATATCTGCTGCTCATTAGCTGTACGATTTTGTAAAAACTCATTTATCTTCATGGTCTCCATTTTCAACTTTTCTATGACTGGTACAACAGTAATAGCTCAGACTAGACATTTTTTATAAAAATTAAATGGGAGGGCCGGAGGGTTAGCTCAGTGGTTCCGGCGCCTGCCTCACAAGCGCAAGGACCTGAGTTCGATACCCGGTAACCACATATAATGCTGGGCGTGGAGACACGCCCACCAACAATCAATACCGCATACCACAATGCCGGACGTGGTGGCTCACGCCTGTCATCCCAGCACTCGGGAGGCAGAGACAGGAGGATTGCTGAGTTCGAGGCTTGCCTGGGCCACATAGTGAGCTCAGAGCCAGCCTGAACTACAAAGCGAGACCTTGTCTCAAAAAAAAAAAAAAATTCCTCATGCTCAAAAAATGAAAGCTTGCAAATGTAAACACCTTACTTTTAGCCAAACAATTCTCATAGAAGAACACATGATCGCATAATCTTGGCAAATGATCATGGGCTCTACTGGGAAATGTTGGTGTGGTGGTTAAGATTACTACATGTGAGGTCTGATGACCTAGGTTTGAATCCATTTCAGCTACTTGACCTTGGCAGAGGTCTCTAAGCTTAGAATAGAAAGAATAAGTACAGGGCCGGAGGGTTAGCTCAGTGCTTCCGGCGCCTGCCTCGCAAACGCAAGGACCTGAGTTCGATCCCCGGTAACCACATATAATGCTGGGCATGGAGACTCATGCCCACCAACAATCAGTACCACATACCACAGTGCCGGGCGTGGTGGCTCACGCCTGTAACCCAGCACTCGGGAGGCAGAGACAGGAGGATTGCTGAGTTTGCGGTGGCTTGCCTGGGCACCATAGTGAGCTCAGGGCCAGCCTGAACTACAAAGCGAGACCCTGTCTCAAAAAG
>PVIC010038656.1:0-17509 GCA_004025085.1 Thryonomys swinderianus
CTATAATTTAACTCCTTTTGAATTTATTGTGTTGTTCCAATATGTATTTGAATTTCCTTGTATACTGGTCACATCCCATAATTGATCTGAAACGATTACAGATGGAGTTTTTCCCTTTTTACAGTTGTTGTTTGGTTCCTTGCACCCTTCACCAAAGTTTAAACCCTGGGCGTGACATGTGAGGCCTTCCAGCCCGTGGGCTCGAGCCTTGCCATTCCTCTCCTTCCCCACTTCCTCAGGCTTCCTCAACTTGCGGGCGTCAAGTCAGAAAGAGTCACGTGTACCTTTAAATGTGATACGCTAGAGCTATTTTGCCCTGTTCACTCATTTCTTGGAAAATGTCCATTCAGCATGAACCTTGTCCATTGTAGAATGTTGCTTCCTACGTGACACTCGTGCTGTTTTCATTTGAAGTCATAACTTCCTGCCTCTCTAAGCCCAAGGAACTTTCTTTGATCTTCTCTGCATTATCTACATTGTGCTAAGATTGTTTATTTTTTGATATGTGGTGTGCTCTTTAATATCCTGTCTGGGCCCAGTACGGTGCTCAGTAAGTCATCACAGAGAGAAAGCGACACCATCCATGCTTCTAGCAACAGCACAGTGCACCAAGAGGGATACTGGGTGTGGAAGACACCGAGCTGGGAGAACGGGGCAGCCCGGGAGCCTGAGAGGAGCCGGAAGTGGAGTTGTGTTTCTGCAAGGAGGGTCGGAAGGAAAGGTGCGGAGTCAAAATAAGAGGTTGTATTAGAATCTTCAAGGTGGAAACATATTCCTGCCCTCTGGGAGGGAGAGAAAGATATGAAAGACGGACCGAGTAAGATTCCAATGTTCTGCATTATTCTGCATTATTCTGCCTTTTTCTGGAACAGAGATATTCTGTGAAGACAAAGAAAGTGACCTTGGGTCTCAAGGAGGGCGAAGTTGCCCAGCAGGATGAGAGTTTTACATTTCTTACGTGAACACATTGACAAAAATGACCTACGCTTTTCCTCTAAAGAGCATTTAAGTTATTTTGGCAACTCCAGGGAGCCACTGGTATTTGGAAGGGAGTTCAGATAAAAATAATGTCCGCCCTTTGCACGCAACTCTTCCAGTGGTCTCAAGGTCAGTGTAACATTTGCTATCACTGACGGAGGTTTTTATTTGCAAAGTCCGCCGTCAGCTGCGTCCTCAACCTCCAACTCCTCTGAGGTTCAGGGCTGCTTTTCAAATCTTAAAAATCCTACAGCTACACATGCACCCGTGCCGGGCAGCTCAGGCTGACTAAAATGTCAGATATTTATACCGGCACATTCTTAGACAAACGTGAAGCTGATTGGTAGAACATGAACCAATAAAAACCCAGCTATTTCTTGGGTAGATAAGCTTTTGCAAGCATGGGCCTCCACGTTACTGGAATGAGGGGTTGCGAGAATTTGAGGGATGGAGGGTTACCTGAGGCCTGCAGCAATCTGTGTCCCTCCGTATTGCCACTGTTCGGACAGGTGTGTTTGTCTACTCGTTTCTCTCGTTTCACTTCTCCCCTGTGAGTTTAAATAGCATCGAACGATTGTTTTAGGTGGGCGCTGGCCAACAGTTGAAGCTAGTACAATCTGCTAGAATCGTCCATCTGAAGATACCGTTTCCTACTTCTGAAAATGTAAAGCATTTCTGAATAGGATACAATATATGAATTGGACAAAGTTTTGCAGTGAGACACTGTCGTCATGGCATCCATAAGGGAGGCCCCTCGTGCTATCTTTGTTGTGTCATTTTGTCACTTTTAGTTCCAATGATGAAGTAAAGAGACACAATTCCAGGGGAACATTATCATACAGAATCTTAGAATACCAACCTAAAATATTTTGATTTTGTATCTTCTCTTCTAGTTCTTATTTACCTACTTTGTAAGTTATCAAGTAATCTAAAATAATACTGTTGTGGGCCAGAAATTTAGCTCAGTGGTTCCAGCACCTGCCTAGCAACTAGTGGTTCCAAGGTCCCTGGTTTGATCCCTGGTAAGCATATACAATAATACTGGGTGACTCACGCCCACCAGCAATCAGTACCACATACCACAATGCTGGACTTGGTGGCTCACGCCTGTAATTCCAGCACTCAGGAGGCAGAGGCAGGGGGATTGCTGAGTTTGAGGCTTGCCTGGGCTACATAGTGAGCTCAGGGCCAGCCTGAACTACAAAGCGAGACCCTGTCTCAAAAAAAATTTTTTGACATATGAATGACTTACATATGTTTAAATCATAATATATTTTTTAAAAGCAGAATGATACAATGAATACAGGGGCCAGTCTCTCAGCCTGGATATTGGACAAACATCAGTACCTTACCTCCTCTAACACTATTGCCACCACTTAATGCCCTGCAAAGCTCTGCCCAAAAGACTTATTCTCCTGATTCTGTATTAATTTTTTCCTTAATGTCACATCTATGTTAGAAGTTAAGGTACTGAGTAATGTGTCTTCAGGCATATAATTTAAATTTATACAGCTAAACCCATATTTAACAAAACAGTCCATAAACTCATCCAAATTCTAAAGAAGAAAAATTTTAAAAACCAGAACAGTAAAAACAAAGATAAAATACATAGAAAGAAGCATTAGAAATATAATGAAATGAAGGACAAAACTTACTTGTTTTGCCCATGAACTCATGAGGAAAAAGAAAATGATCAGAACAGATTTAAAAGCAAACATCTTTGATGGTTTGTCTAAAGAAGAAAGAGTTAAAAAGAAGTAACTCAAAATCTTGAAAAGTAGAAATGATAAATAAGAAATGAAATGAGTCTTCCAGAAAAATATAAAAATTAAATAGCTAAAAGAGCTTTTAAAGACAAAAAATTTAGTCCTGAATAATGCTGTTAAGATGATGCAATTCTACTGATCAAATAACATAGCTTTGAAAATCTCAAAGCAAATATCTTTGGAAATATATAAGGATTGTGTTAATGTTAACCATACAGTTTTTGGTAGATGTAATGTACTTTCTAGTCTTTGATGTAATATGCAGACACAAAACACTGTAGGACATGAGTGCTGTATCTACTGATACTGACCTTAAAGAACAAATACCAAACTTTTTATTTTGCAAACAAAAAACCAGGTTATTTTCTATCACTTATTAATTTTTTTACATTGACAGTATTGTAGATAAAAACAATTAAGTTCCTAAAAGTAAAAATAGTACGGGCGATATGACTTGAAGTTAATTAATTGAAATTAGAAATAAATTTTTAAAATATCATCCACAAATTTAAACAATCAATTCTTGGGTGAAAGAAGATACAGTTTTCAGTTCTAAAAGGGTTAAAAATAATATACTCAGAATACAGGATATAAAAACTTATAGACCTGGCCAAATACTCACTTTCTAATTTTACTTTTAAAGAAAAAGAATAAACATTAAGCATTCAACTCACAAATTTAGAAAAAGACTAAGAAACATAAATAAAGCAGGAGGAAGGAAATACTTAGCTAAATGAAGAAAGTAACACATTATAAAACAAGTCTACAGACTGGAGAAGTAATCCCAAGCACAAAATCAAAGTAGTTGAAACACTTCTTAGACGAATGTGACAAAAACAAAATACAAATATGCAAAATTAAGAATGAGAAAAGAAGCATTGCAATTACACAAAGAATTGAGAAGCATTCTACTTTTACATTTGTAGTTGAATGAGAAAGGAGATTTCTGAAGAAATGGCAACAAAATTGACTTAAGGAAAGCATTCAAAACTGAACGTCTCAGGAGTCCTGTAAGATAGAACTCCGAATCTCTTAAGATAATGACTTCAGGCGGATGGTGCATTGGAAGGACTCAGAGCTGAGAACACCCATGCAGCGCGACGAAAGGACCCGGATTAAAGTCAGCCAAGGAGGAAGTCAGATACGAGGGAGTCTAAGAGAAAGCATTCGCCAGATTCTTTTCTCACAGATAGTACTATATGTTACCCACCCGAGTTTTGGTGTGCTGGGCTCAGGCCCAGGAGCATGGAATGCCCATGAGATTGACTTTAGTTGCTCAGTTTCCAGCCTCTTCAGAGTCAAAGTGATACCACATGGCCCAGGGCCCAAGTGAACAGAAGTAGTCAATCACAAATTACATGGCTAGCATATATTGTCTGGTGTGACCAAAGCCCCAGGTACACAAAGGTTTTATTTCCCTGCAAGATGCCCCAAAGATTTAGGGCTGGTCTGCTAGGGGCTGGGAAGGGCCAGTCCTTTATAAATGCAGCTTTTCAGAACCTATGCCTGTTGAGTTAATCCTAGACTGCATATAAAATAAGCCAATTATCCCAAAAGACGTTTTAGCAGTTATCAAGACCTACCATTGCCCCAAGCATAAGTCTTCAAAATTAAATTTTCCTAAATGTTAGATTAGATAATTGCAGTGTGATCCAAACTTTCCTAGAGTCTGTAGGAAGGTGAACATCTTTCCAATTATTTGTCCAATTTTAGTATAAAATACAGAAAAAGGATAGTGCAGAAAGCTACAAATGTATCATACTTTTGACTATGAAGGCAAAAACTTTAAACAAAACGTGCCTCATGAAAACCTGGAGTTCATTCTAGAAATGAAAATATGGTCCAAAATCTAAAACTAAATCAATGTACTCCACTGTATTAATAGTTCAATGGAGAATGGAATAAACTTTACTCTTATCTCACTGGATAGCAAAAAATCTTTGATAAAGTTCTTATCCATTTAGGATTTAAAAATCAAGTAAAATTGAGATAGGGAATAATCAGGCATGATTTTAAAGTCACAGCCTGAGAAGAAACAGACACAATTTTTGGATGATAAGAGGCAGAAAATAAATCATCCTGTTAATTAAGTGGGCAAACCACTGTATTCCTTGAAATAAGGAAGAGAGAGGTGGGTGTGGGAGACTCCTATGAACAAACACGAAGATGGGTCTGGTCAAGAGCTGACCCTAAAGTCTATTATATCTTCACTGCAATGGATGTCCACAGTAAGATCTCCACCCAAAAGGAATACTCTGAACCATTTGCAAATAAGCCTGCACATACCAAAAGCCTTCCCCCTTTTCACCAGAAGTCTCCAATTTTTTCTGGAAATAAATAATGGCATTCCTTTGAGACCATAGTAAAATAAATTGTGTTCTTTGGGGTTTCTCTGTCCAGAGAGCAGCGGCCTTTGCAGTCCTTGCTGAGGCTTTGCTCTTTAAGCTTCTGCACCTGCAGGGCAGAATCTGTACTTCTTCCCCTAATACGTTTCCACTTACATTTAATCAAAGCCACTGTGTGTAATTTCCACCTCACATGAAGCAACAATACATTGTAGCCGGTGACAAAGGAAGAAAGCTGTTTCGGCAACTCAATTAGAAATGTGCATCTCAAGTTTTTCATGACACAAGACCAATCGCAGTCTGAATTTTTTTTTCTTCTAACTGTTTCAGTAATTTTGGGGAAACTGGCTACTATAATTGGAAGAAAGATACCCATGAGAGATAAATATTGCAAAAGAATTTTTAAGGTATTATTTTCAGATGATAGGGTTATCTACTCCTCAAAGCTGGGGAACCCACTAGAATAATATTGTCAATTATAAAGGAGTTCTATGGGGGGGTTGTAGGGAGGGCAGGGAAAAGGGGAAAAATGAGAACCAAGATGTGTCATGTACAGGTACAAATTCTCAATGTGGAATGTGATCATAATGTATATATAAAAAGTATCAACAATATAAAAAAGAGTCCTATAATGTGAGTGGTTTAAAATGAATACAAAAAGCTGTTTTCCAAGACAGTAACAAAACTAGTAGAAAATTTAAAACCAACTCTTTTTATAACTGAATAAACTGTAAAAATATCTGAGTGAATTTATTTTTTTTTACATTTTATTGGTACATTATATATACACATCACAGTTACACTCCACATTTAGAATTTGTACCAGTATATGACACAACTTAATTCTCATTTTCCCCCTCCCCTACCCCCCTACCTCCCCCAACCCCTACATACACAAGCATTGTTTCCTTTTTTTTACCATCAAGTTTTTTCTTTCTTCCTTATTTACCCCTAAACCCCCTTACCCTTTGAATATTTACTATTTCACAATATCAGTCAAGCATTCTAAAACACATTTATAGCTTCAGTTTCTCATATCAGAGAAAATATAATTGCACATCTGTGACCTATTTATTTCATTTATGAGTATGTCCTGAAGGTACATCCATTTGAGTATAAATGATTCAATCTCATCATTCTTTATGGCAGAGTAATACTCTATTTTATAAAAAAAAAAAAGCTACATCTTGTTTATCCAGTCTAGAGTTGATGGGCATTTGGGTTGTTTCCAAGATTGAGCTATCACCAACTGAGCTGCTATAAACATAGGTCCACATATGTCACTGTAATAGGAATCTTGTATTTCTTTTGTGTATATCCCTGCTGGGGATATAGCAGGGTCAAATGGAACTTCTCATCCTAGTTTTTTGAGGAATCTTCACACCGATCTCCATAATTTAGTAGCATAGCTGGATACAAGGTCAATGCTCAAAAATCAATTGCATTTTGCCAGGCGTGGTGGCTCACACCTGTAATCCCAGCACTCGGGAGGCAGAGACAGGAGGATTGCTGAGTTCGAAGCTTGCCTGGGCTACATAGTGAGCTCAGAGCCAGCCTGAACTACAAAGCGAGACCCTGTCTCAAAAAAAAAATCAATTGCATTTTGATACACAAAGAATAGATTGAGAAAGAAATTGTGGACTCAGTCCCTTTTACAATAGCATCCAGAAAAATGAAATGTCTAGGAGTCAATCTAACAAAAGAGGTAAAAGACCTCTACTCTGAAAATTACAACACTCTGTAAAAGGAGATTGAAGAGGATATCAGAAGACGGAAAGACATCCCTTGTTCCTGGGTAGGGAGAACCAACATCATCAAAATGGCTTTACTCCCACAACTACTACATAGATTCAAAGCAATCCAACACTATACTTCACAGATCTAGAGAAAAGCATCCAAAAATTCATCTGGAACCACAAGAGACCTAGAATAGCAAAAGCAATTCTAGGAAACAAGGACATGGCAGGGGTATCACCTTCCCCAACTGAGTAAATTTAAATAAGAAATGAGATATATAAGAAGAGAATTATGAAACCCTTTGGAAAAAATATAAATCAAGATTCAAATGAGTAGAAAGTTTTTAAAAGAGGAAGAACAATATTTTAATGATGCTTATTCCGTGTACATTAATCTAATACATCTCGATAAATCTTGTGCAATCCTAAAGTAAATTCTACCAATATTTCTTTTGCCACTCTAAAAAATGGTTGTGACAGCCACTCTAAAGATTAAATATAATGTAATAATAACTACGAAAAGTAACATGAAACAAAACAAAAATCAGAATGCTATTACCCAAAATGAGTTAAGCAACGTCTTCGAACAGTGGGTGCAAATGGCAGTAGCCAGTCCTGGCTCCCTGCTGTCCCGCCGTCTGGCTCAGGTCCCCACCGTGCTTTACTAGCATTCTAGAAACTGGAGGAACCTGTGGCTTCAGTGCTTAGACTGACCAATACTTAGAGGGTAGAAACTATTTGTAGTGACACGCTTTCGCTTCTGTAGGTCATGCAGCCGATCAATCCCAAGGAGCTGCGGAGAGGGCGGGTCAGACCCTGGCTGTGTGTCCCTCAGAGCCTCCGGGTCCTCTTGTAGCGTCTTCCGGGCAACTCCAGCCTCCAAAGGCCGGACAGAAGTGGAGAAGTCCTGCGGGGCTGCAAAGCAGGAAGGCCCCGGAGGGCAGGTGTGGAGCACCTGAGCGCTATGAGTGAAGGTCTTCTGGCTTAAAGGTAGTCAGTCTACGTTTGTTTGACTGAGATGGATGGAATCGTTCTTTTCATCTTCAGAGAACTCAAAGGCTTGTGGTTGGTAAAGGTTTCAGTCCATGATCATCCAGCTCCCGGGAAGACGGCCGGCAGAGGGCCCGGAGAGAGCAAAGGGCGCAGGAAGACAGACGCTCCGCCAGGCCCCCAGCGCCCCGCCTCCGGCCAGGCCTCACTTCCCAGCTCACAGTTCGGGGCCCGAGCCAGGACCGCGTGTCGCACCCCACAATCCAGTCCCATCCAAGCGCAGGGGTTTGGGGGAGGGGCGTCTAGACGTAACCCATAGCAAAGGGTTTTGTTTTTCACTTTTGACAAACGTACTTCCCGCTTGTGTGCTCATAGCTGCCCTGTGGTTCCCCCACCCGTCTCCTCTTCTCTGCTCACCTTCCCTCTCTCTCCCTCTGCAGATTTTCCTTAGAAGCCTCTCTTCCTGGTGAACTCGATTCCTGTGTGCGTCGCAGTGTTGACCCCGGTGCGGCGGAGGAGATGCTGGCTGAGGCTGTGCGGGGTCCTGGGTGTACCCCGCCCCTGGGCAGCACACACAGCTCGCTGGGGAGTGGGGATGCGGACCAGAACAAGTCTGAGGTGTCCACGTCTGTGTGGCACACGGGAGGTACCAGGGGCTGTTTCTGGGGTGATTCGATGGACGGGATAAATGGCTGAAGACAGTAATTTGTCTTGAGCTTGCAGCTGCCTCCCCTGGAACAGGCTCGTGATGTTCCTAAATCACCACAGCCTCACTCGAGAGCGCCATTTAAGCTATGGAGATTGGGTCCTCGTGTCTGGCAGTGTTCTGATTTATCTTCCCCGTGGCACCGTTGCAATTTCCTTACCAATAATATGGAATGAATCTAAAAGAACAGATGCCAGGAAAATGAAAAGGAGCTCATTCTGACGGGGACGCTCCCTTCTGATGGATGATCTTTTGTTCGGGAGATTCAAGTTATCCTCTGTAGATTCTATCAGTATATAATCAGCATTACATTTTTGGGTACCAGGGATTAGAAGGTAAATAAATCAGGCCTTCAAGTAACTGGCCGTTCAGTTGGTCAAGGTTTACATGCAAGTATGAACAACTGTAAGTAAATTAGACTTCAAAATCATAAGAGAAATAAAAGCATTATGTTATGCGAGTTGGAGGAGTTAGGCTCAGAGTCTGCAGAGGAGATCAGACAGCGCGAGTACAAGCTGCGTTGCCCAGCAACGGATGCTCCGGACGGTGGGCGTGGCCGCGCAAACGGAGAGGCGTACCCTGTTCAAGAGGCTGCTCAGAAGGGACCTGGCGCCAGACTCGCTTCGGAGGGTGATGAAGGCTGGAGAAGTCGCTCCCAACTTTTTGGTCTCAGGACTTCTTCACACTGTAAGACAGAAAGTCCCAATAATAACTAGGCGACGCTGAACAGTTTTGTTTAAATGTTCATAGCTACCGGCCCTAATTGTCTTAGAACTCAAACCTGAAAAGACTGAAGATGTTCATTTATTAATTCATTTAAAACACTAACAATAAACAGATATATTAACACCAGAAAGGTTTTAAAATAGAAGATAACTAATTTTGTAAAAGGAAAGTTGGAGAGAAGAGTGATATTTTATAGGGGGTGAGAGGGTTGGGATCCGGGACCTCCCACCTTCTAAGCAGGCGCTCTCCCGCGAAGTCACATTCTCTGCCCGATGTTTTACACTGTCCCCAAATTTCTTCAGTGTTTGGCTTCTTCGAAGAGCGTAGGATTAGAAGTTGCTTCTGTGTTCAGCCTCTCATGGTGTTCTGGGGGAAGTACAGGAACAAAGTTCAGTGTGCAATTGTGTAGCTACGTAGCCATGGACAGACACCTCATTGACCTCTGGGTGATTCCATTTGTGACCAAAGGAACCCGGAGAAGGCAAAGCACATCTCTGTCGCATTGTGAACGTGGCTTTGATTTTGTAGACTCCCTGGAAACACCTCAAGACTCATCTGGGATACTTGTGTCCCACTTGACAGGTGGCCCGAGGAGGTGTGTCCAAGCACTAGGGTGGCGAAGCCTCTCTTCTCCACTGTGAACCTCGCGGTGGTGGTGGAAACCTCCCGAGACACACCAGCAAGCCTAGGAAGCGCAGAAAGTTCCAGAGGCCAAGAAACAAATGATCAAGTTGAGAGAGAGAGGATTAGAAGAAAGGAAAAGAGAGGCATCCAAGCATACTTCCTCCTCTGAAGAGTCTCTTGTTGCCTGCAGTAGTTCCAAGATGGAGACGGGGTATTGACCTTTCTAGAAATTTTAGCATTTTAAGTAATTTCCAGTGATATCTCTTCAGTTACCCAAAATGACTAGATAAGATATGATACCTGCCTGAATATTTTATTCAGGAACTAGAAAAGAAAAATGAGCCCAAAAGTCATATTGAGTGGAAGGTAAAAATAAATTTGCTTAGTAAGCATATTGCCTACACAAGTAATAGTGTGAGGAATTGCAATTTGTTGTTTTGGTTGAAGTACAGGAAAAAAAAATTAAACCTCATGCAGATCTGTACTGGAAAAAGGATACTGGAATGGCTTTTTCAGTATGCCTGTGAGGGTGTGAAAAAGTCAAATCCCATCTTAGTGTGATGACGACTTTGTTATAATTTCTCCGAAGGAGTACACAGCATGAGCACATACTCTAGTCTCAGGAGGTGGGTCTTCATTGGAGACCAGGTGGAAAGACAGGATAGGAGTCATTGGACAAGGTTGACCCACTGGGGTCCCACTTCTAAGCAAGGATCAGCTACAGAGATCTGGAATGGAAGGGCTGTGTGTAGAGAGTGGGGGGCCGTTCATAACCAAGAGGGCCTAACAAGATGGGGTGTTTACAAAGCTGTCACTTCTTTCACCCAGGAAAATTTCTGAGCCTTTCAACCACTCTTAAATTTGCCTTTCTAACCTCTTTTCAGATATCGGGGCAAACTCCAATTCTGTGGTGATAAAATTTTGCCCCTGTGGATTACACAAAACCCAGTCAGTAGGAAAATTCAGCACGTGTTGAACTAAGCTTTGGAGAAGGCAGTGTTTGTTCACACTCCGAGGTGTCTTGTGCTTCCTTTCCCCTCCGAGTCTGTGACACGGCCCCTCTCCTCTCCTCTCCTCTCCAGTCCTTCCCAGCCTGCCTGTTACTGCAGCAGCCTCCATGGCCTGAAAGCCTCAGGGAAGGAAGCGAAGCCTCCTTACTCTACTCCTGGGACCCCTGGGTCAGAGAAAGTGACCCGGCCCATCTCCAGGCAAGGGGGCGGCTCCTTGGAGTCAGCTCATAGTGTGCGCCCCGCCTCTCTCAGTGCCTGGGAGGCCAGACGCCCTGGTTATTACTGCATATGCTCAGCAAGGAGAGGATCAAACTGTCCTTGCTCGTTTGCAGAGAAGGGATCATGTGGAAAGTGCTCAGCTTCTTGGGCAGAGAAATCTTCCTTATTAAGCAGTCTATTGGCAAACAGGGGGAGGTATGAGGGCTTACTAACTTTGCTGCCTAACACCAGCCAGGCACTATATCTAAATTATTGCATTTAGTCCTAAGGAAATTCTGGTAGCTAAGTTTTCATATCCTCATAAATGGATAAGAAAAATAAGGCACCAAGATTTACATACTTGTCCAGTCACACTACTGGTGACAAAAATGTCACTTCAGTGCCAAAGGCCATTCTTCTCATTGTCCAAGGCTACCATTGCTTTCAAGATGCTAATGTACTGCGCAGATGCATAATATTCCCCTGGCTTTGTGTTGGTCATTTTAGTGTCTTTGTTGCCAAGGGACTGCTCAAAGAACATGAAAGTGACATCAAAAGTTCTTCAAATTCATCACTCTATATAGTTTGGGATATTGCTGGGCATGGTAGCTCACGCCTGTAATCCTAGCACTGGGGAGGCAGAGGCAGGAGGATTGCTGAGCTCAAGGCTTGCCTGGGCTACACAGTGAGCTCAGGGTCAGCCTGAACTACAAACTGAGACCCTGTCATAAAAAATAAAATTAAAAAATATATATAGTTTGGGATATTATCTTCATTTTTTTTTAAACAGAGGGTGATAGACAAAGAAAAGTTGGAAATGGATGTTTGTAAATTGATTCTGAAAAATTTCTTTGCAGGAGTCATTTATGAGCATAAAAACATCTTTTTACTTTTTTAAATTTTTGTTTACAGATTTTCTTAAATTGTGATTGTTGTTTTAAAAAGTTTGAAAAATGCAGGAATATATAGATCATAGAATGTATTCCCACACAGTCACAAACACTCCTTTCTAGATTAAAAGCAGGCTATCTATAAAATATTTCTTCTGCCTCTTTTCCACTTGCCCCCCAGGAGAGGAAAATCATGTATTGACTCTACCTTTGAATTAAGATTTGATTTTAGCTTTTGCACTGGCAGACAGTTTCTAATAAGATAAGCTCTAGCTGGTGTTTCGATTTCTCTTCTTTCCCTCCACTTGCTTCCTCTTTATTCTGAAACTTACAAAGCTCCTTTGTAGCCAACTTTGTACAGATGTTTTGAGAATGAATGAGCTGAGAGAGAGAAAGAGAGAGAGAGAGAGAGAGAAAGAGAGAGAGAGAGGGAGAGGGACAGGGAGAGGAGATGCCATTTATGAGCTGCTTTAGAAAAAATTAATGTACAGCCTATTTCTACTACTTCACTGTATTTTTAGAATAAGAGACTGTCTTATCATTCTCTTACACACACGCACACTCCACAGACACTGCTGCATGATTTATTGAAGGATAGAAACTGGGACATTGCTTCTAATTGAATCATGATAATAAGAAAAGATTGGGGGCCATTTATGAACAGGAGGCATGAAGAATAATTAACTGATAATGAGAACAACAAAAATGATAGAGCAGAATTAGTTCTCCACCTTCTTAATCAGCAAGCAAATACAAAATAATAGTTATTTTCTGTGCACACATATTTTGAGGCATCACAGCAAAATTTAGTGATTTCATAAGATGCTACAAAACAGTAAGAAGATGGCCCAGGTCTGCTTTTCTTAACTGCATGGCCCCTTCCTGATCTCCCTTCCTCGTGGATGACCCGGTGACCGAAAAAGCGCTTCCTCCTTCCTTGCATCATGGGAAAATCTCCTGCAGGATGCTCAGGGCAGTAGTTGGCGTGTGACTCACTGACCAATGCTCTGTGAATAGACATGGTGGCTTTCGTGTGGATTAAGTCTCTGAGCAGTTGTTTGGGATAAGATTTACACGTCTACCATCACCAGGCCTCGGCCAGGAAGGGCTTCCTGCAGGTCACAGAGCAGACAGGGCTTCAGAGCGGCAGGGCTCACGGCAGGTGCCACAGGCAGAGACTGTATATAATCCTCCTCGAGGAGGTCGGCTGTCCGGGCTGCGGGGGTGTGGCCAGCAGTCAGCCTGCTCTCAACTCCTCAGTCTGCGCAGCAGCAGAAACCTGCCCTCGCCGGGGTGGGCCTTCCCCAGGGCAGCCGTTTCCGGGGACCAAGAGATGGGGAGCACAGAGGGCTGGCTATTTGGGCCCAACGTGGACTCTTCTGACGGGCAGTGCTGGCTGCTGAGCTCCCACAGGCTCCTTGAAGTGCGCCCCTCGACTCTAGTCATCTGTGCAGACTTTAGGGTGTGGAGGCAGGTCAGTGGTCCCCACGTGATCAGTTCACCACACTGACCCTGCAGAAACCAGGCGACTCTGCTGAGCTTGGCCCAGGCGAGCCCAGCCCTAGCCACGCTTCTGAATGTGGGATCTTTCACAAGAGCAGGTTTTGTGGCTGTATTGATTTGGTCAAAATGCATACATCGTTCCTATCTCAATTATTAAAGAGAGTCAGAAATAGTTTGGAATCTAATAGAATAAAAGCTTTACATGTATAAGTTTCGTTTTGTACCATGATTACATTCACTCTTCTGCTTTGGTCACTATATGAGATGTGATAAAAATATACACTGGGGTCCAGAGTTTAGCTCAGTGAGACTATGCCTGCCTCAAAGCACAAAGGTCCTGGGGCCGGAGGGTTAGCTCAGTGGTTCCAGTGCCTGCCTCGCAAGCATAAGGTCCTGAGTTTGATCCCAGGTAACCACATACAATGCTGGGCGTGGAGACACGCCCACCAGCAATCTATACCACATACTACAGAGCCGGGTGTGGTAGCTCACACCTGTCATCCCAGCACCCGGGAGGCAGAGGCAGGAAGATTGCTGAGTTCAAGGCTTGCCTGGGCTACACAGTGAGCTCAGGGCCAGCCTGAACTACAAAGCAAACCCTGTGTCAAAAAATAAATAAATAAATTTATTTAGCTCAATGTCACCATGCCTGCCTCAAAAGCACAAGGTCCTTGCTGTGGGTTGGCTGTGAAGACTGGTCCTGCTGTGCGGAAGGCCTTGTGTCTAACTGCAATCCGGCCACCTCTCTTTTCCTCAAAATCTTTCCATTTCCTTATCTCTAAAATAAACCATCCTGGCTATTTTCTACTTTGGAAGTAAGAGGAGGGAAGATGGCTTATCTTTCTTTAAAGATTTATATGTTGTGCGCTTCCAGAAGGACCCAGAACCGGCTCAGTTTTAACCCACAGCACAGAGGGGAGGACAGAGATGGTATCGGTACGTGTGACCACAGAACTCCTTTTCTCAAGTAATGAGTTTGGTTCTGATTTTTTTTAACTCCTAAAAGGAAAAAAAGGGAAACATGTCTTGGTTGGCTGCCTTTAGTTTCCTAACAATGCAAGGTTCATAAATTTACCTTTATAAAGCAGTTATCCTTCGAACAGAGATTCCTCCAGATGGATCGTTTTATTCCCTCGAGGTACCTGGATCAGTCGCGCTTGTGGGGCAGTTGAGGACTGGAGAGCAGAGGCTGCGGGGCCGGGCGAGAGCGAGCTCCAGGGTGCGTCCTCGGGTCACAGCCTCCGGCACCACAGGGAGGGATTGAAGCAGGGCCTCCTGGGTCAGGCCGCCTCCGGGCAGGGGGCTGCCGTTCCCACCTGACACAGGAGGGCTCCCTTCCCTTTGTTACAGTCGGGTGAACAAAAGACCCACCTGTCCACGCTGCACCTGCCTCATTGTCTGAGACAGGTAAATCTCTGGAAAGCGGGTGTTTGGGGCTCATTATTCTCTTTGGCGCAATCAGGATGCACCTACACGTCCATTTGCTCTGGTGAGAGATTTATGGTTTAGGCACCTAATTTTCCCAGGAAAACATTAACGTGCATTCCCTTTGCCTGGACTGTTAATATATTTGGATGGATAATCAGTGTGTGTGTGTGTGTGTGTGTGTGTGTGTGTGTGTGTGTGTGTGCGTGCGCGCACGCATGTGTGTATGAGACCAGTTCAGGTAACGCTCACGCGGGAGCAGGAACTTCTGCCTCAGGGTCTCCGTGGCCTGATCCGTGTCACAGAGCTCACCTTAGCCCTAAGCAGCCGTCTTGCCTGTGACGAGGAGGGGAGCAGGGTTCTCCGCAGCTGTGCGCACCTGGAGACCCACGGAACACGAGACGCGAGCAGAGCACCCCGGAGCAGGAGGCCTGAGGAGCCCCGAGACAGCGAAAGGCGCCGTGGGGTCCGGGTGGAGCCCCGCCCCCGCCCCCTCTGCCCACTCCACTCCTGTTAGGGTCAGATCCACCATGAGCGCCGTCGTAAGCTCCTTCCACCGTGTCCCTGATTCTCTAAAATGGCTTCTGGGGCTGGTTTCTGTGGAAAACGGCGGAAGTAACAGGCGAGTAGGTGTCGCCACTTGCTAGGACCCCGAACAGCCCGCACGGACTGGGTGGCCTCCGTGACTGGTGCTCACTGCCCTACAGCTCTGGGGGCTGGAAGCCCACGCGCAAGGAGTGTGGGGTTCTGCTCCGGCTTCCTTCCTGCGCTTGCAGATGGCTGCCTTCTTGCTGCGTCTTCTCTGAGGTCAGCGTCCCAGGCCTCTCTGCGTCCTGATCCGTTTGCTGAGGAGGGTCCCAGTCAGATCAAGGCCGACCCTTCTCCTCTCCGTCACTCACCTCCCGAGCCGGACACAGAGTGTCCCCCAAAGTTTCTGTGTTAAGGGCTTGGTTCCCCGGGCGCTGCTGCTGGGGGGATGTCTCCGCTCACTGGAGTCCTCCTGCCCAGGAAGGGGACTGTAACAATCGGGGCACCCCTCGTCCTCCTCGCTCCCTGGCTTGTGATACGAGGATATCTCGCTCCTCCTTTTGCTCCCGCCGTGATGAGCCGCCTCGCTGGAAGCCGGAAGCAGTGCCCCTATCTTCACCGTCAGCCTTGGATCGGAAACTTCAGAACTGTAAGACCAAACAAACTTTCCTTCTTGCGAAGCTCATCCGGAGTACTTTGTTACAATGACAGAACTCTGACCAACCTATTACCACGTGCCTTAAAGCAGGCATGGTCTGAGGTACTAGGTGAGGGTTTGGACGTTTGAATTTGGAGGGGACACCATTCATCCGACAACAGTGAGACTAACTAGTGCAGCTAACCAGCTGATGCAGCTGTGCACACTCCTGTGACTTTGAGGAACGATTCCCTTTATCTACCACTCACTCCAGACTCCTCTCACTGTGGAACACTTGTGCTGGTATAGACAGCTTGCCTGGCTGGAGAATCTAGATGTTCTTCCAGAGAGCTCTGAGCCTCTCCTTACCATTACATTGTAAGGACATGGTTGCTTTTATTTTCTATCTACAGTCTGCACTGGGCAGAAGACCACTAAGACATTCCTTAGTGATGCCTGAGTTTGAGTACATTTCTCTCTGCCCCTATAGCTATAATCTTGTGCTGCCCAGTTCGCCTGCTCATATCCGAACTTCCTTGCTTACCAGAAGGAAAATCTTAAACCGACCAGACAGCAGGCATAATTTTATGTGCAGACTGACAAGTTTTCCCAGGCCTTAGAATCTAAGTTCATAGCGACAGGAAGGAGAGTTTCTGCCTATAATGAATTTTTACGAGTTCTACTTTTCATCCTCTTGTTTAGGGTTCCTTTGGCATTAAGGAGCATTAATGAGCTTAAATATCCAAATAGAACTGAATCTAAAGCATCTGTTTGCCAGTTAAAATCCAGACAAAATGGCTCTGTCGTAATCTTTTCAGACTGCTATTTCCTTATCTTTTCTGCCCTTATAAAGCTGCATTTTCAGATAGAAAGGAATGTAAATAGAGAGTGAGTTTAGAAACTGGGTGCTTCTAAGGGCAGGTAGACAAAAAGCAATTATCTTCTGGCCAAGAAAACCTCTGATTCACACTGAAAGGTACCATGAATGGACATGTGTTTCTAGCTGTCCAGGGCTTTTATTAAACAAATCCCTTTGTTCTGAGCTTGTAGCTTCAGGTCAGAACCTGAGTTTGAGGAAATATGGTTGGTTGGTCACTATAGATCAGATCTAGGTGGATGATATTCGAGATGAGTTTGGCTGTCCATTCTTCTGTTAATTTATTTAACAAATGTGTCTGTCAGTTAGCTTTCTCCCCTTGCTGCTACCCAATAACTAACATTCACAATTTCGAGGAGAGGGACAGAATTTGGCTCTTGGGTCAAGGGATTTAGTCTTGGGTCAGCCGGCTCCAATCCGAAGCAGAAACATCAGGACGCAAGAGCCTGGAGGAAGGAAGTTATTCACCACAGAGAGAGAGAAGAGGAGATGGGGGATACACCCTCCACAGGCTTGTTCCTGGGGACACAGCTCTTCTAGCCAGGCTCCAGCTCCTAACAGCGCGTTTAG
>PVIC010038657.1:0-17504 GCA_004025085.1 Thryonomys swinderianus
TTGGTGTGGGAATATGATGAGGGGGAGGAATAAATATGATACAGAAAGAAAATAAAAGAATATGTATAAGGGGGGAGGAGGGGGGAGTGGGTAGGGATATGGGTAAAAATGAGAATTAACTTGTGACATATACTGGTACAAATTTCCCAATGTTATATGTGATTTTGAGATGTGTATAAATTGTACCAATAAAGAATCCAATTTAAAAAAAGAAAAGAAAATACTCAAAGGGAGAAGGGAGTAAGGGTAAGAAGAGAGAAAAAAATTGATGGCAAAAAGGAAATAAAGCTTACGTATACAGGGGGCAGGGAAGGGAATGGGAAAGATGATAAATAAACTGTATCATATACTGGTACAAATTCTCAATGTTGATTGTGATATGATGTGTATATATAATGTACCAATAAAATCAATCAAATAATTAAAAAGTACTGATCATTACAATCAAACTTACCTCACCTAAACCTACTGTTTCATCCTCTAGACAGTATGTTATAAAATTCATTTTATGAACTAATTTCTAATCCAGTGATAAAAGAATATAGATGGATGCTGTATTTTGTTTTATAGATTACAAAACTGCCTATATGCATGTTATTTCCTAAATAGTACAGACAATAATAAGACAATAAGAATTATAATAGAGGAAAATTTGTAAGACAATAGACAAAAACATCTTCTTTGAACTTGTGTCAAATAATATATACTAACTCTTAGAATAAATATATCTTAAATGGGAGAAAAGACTTGCTCCTAAAAATGTCCTTTAAAAAGGCTTTTTCATCCTCTATACATTGACTGCTGTTTATTTTATTTATTTATTACTTTTTTTGATACATCATGTTGCTGTGTAGTTCAGGCTGGCCTTGAACTCACTATGTATCACAGGCTGGCCTCAAACACATAGATCTTCCTGCTTCATCCTCCTAGTGCTGGAATTACAAGTGTGTACCACTAAGACTGTCTGCTACTTATGTTATAGAAAACACTTTATACTGTTCTGACAGAAGGCCACTGGAAATGCTCTCTTAATGTAGAACATGTTTCATGCTTCTTGACAGTACAGTGATTTGACAGTAATTCTTACTCTTCCTTGTTGATTCTCAATGCAATGCAATTAGTATATTATGACAAAAATATACCTGCAAGCTGAAGATAATATTTACAGTATAAACTGAGTGAAACAAAGAAAATGACAACTTTCTTATCACTGGCAGAGCCCATTAGTTAGCCAAGTGCATAGCAAAATATAATGATATAATCAGCACTTTCAGTCATCCAAGTACGTTACATTGTCAAATAATTTTTTTTAAAAATGTAAATGTATAACTACTACTGTTAATGATAATCTTTTTAAATATATAGCTGTAGATGTCCTAGTGTATATTAGCTAATGACACTTAGAAGATATCACATTTATTTATATTTTTTTTTTGAGACAGGGTCTTGCTTTGTAGTTCAGGCTGGCTCTGAGCTCACTATGTAGCCCAGGCAAGCTTCAAACTCAGCAATCCTCCTGTCTCTGCCTCCCAAGTGCTGGGATTACAGGCATGAGCCACCACGCCCGGCGAAGATATCACATTTAAACTGATATTTCTTTTGCATGTTTTCTTCCTATTTCTCAGTATCACATATCTTAGCATTCATTTACACCTTCAGTTTCTCATACTAGAGAAAAGATATGGTACTTGCACATTTGTGTCCTATTTATTTCACTTACATTATGCAAAATGGAAAGATAGGGGAGAGGATGAAGAAGAGAAAGAAAATAGATTGTATATATGTAACATCTCCTGACAAACAATGTGATATTTATGTACAGCAAAAAAAAATTGATATGGGGGTGGGGAGGTGTGTATGGGTAGGGATGTGGGTAAAAATGAGAATTAACTTGGCCGGAGATTCGGCTCATTGGTTCTGGCGTCTGCCTCACAGGCACAAAATCCTGAGTTCAATCCCTGGTAACCACATAGAATGCTGGGTGTGGTGACTCAACGCCCACCAGCAATCAATACCACATACCACAGTGCCGGGCATGGTGCCTCATGCCTGTAATCCCAGCACTCCACTCGGGAGGCAGAGGCAAGAGGATTGCTAAGTTCCAGGCTTGCCTGGGCTACATAGTAAGCTCAGGGCCAGCCTGAACTACAAAGAGAGACCCTGTCTCAAAAAAAAAAAAAAAAAGAGAATTAACTTGTGTCATATACTGGTACAAATTCCTCAATGTTATGTGTGATTGTGAGATGTATATAAAATGTACCAATAAAGAATTCAATTTAAGAAATTGATAAAAACTTTAAAGTCTCTTATCTTAGGATTTTCATAGTAACATATACTGCTTATAGAAAAAATATTAATGTAGGGAGCATGCCATTCTCCTAAAATTCAACTATGTACTTAGTGCAATTGGAATAAAATACTGAAAGATTTTCTTGTGGTTATTATATGATTTAAAATTTATAAATACGTTTATATAAATTTTAAAATATTCAGTAAACAATGATGTCAGTAAAACAAGGAGGGTGCTTACTTTACCACAGATCAGAATTTAATTTGAGGTTATTTCCACTGAGATTATGTGGTACTGGGATAGACAGAGAACAGAACATGATAGAGAACTTGGAAATAGAAGCATGTATATTAAAGAAGACATAAATAATAAATCTTATTTGGTATTTTAGTAATGCATACTAACTTTTCTAAACAAAATTTTAGAAGAACTAAATATGCATAATATTCAATATGCAAGTGTGCAATAATTAATAGAAAAATATACATATGCGAAGCTATCACTTCTCTAGGGTCTGATATGCTTCCACTTAGCTGCCCAGTTTAAATAACATCAGAGGTCATGATTTAAATTTGTTTTCATGACATACAGCTTTACTCCATGAAATACAAACATTGCTCCTAACATTTCGTCCCCTAGATCACTGCAGAGGTGTTACACTTATCTCATGATTTGTGACTAATCAGTACATTTTTTCCAGTCTTCTGCTGGTCACTGCACATTTGTGACTCAATTCGTAGGCAGACAGAAAAGTATACAGTTGTGCTGCCTTCTGTCTTCAAAAAAAATATGTAACATTTGACAGAAAAAGATAATTAAAAGACAGAATGTCCAGAAAAGGTGCGACAACAGCACATAAACAAATATATTAAACTGGAAGTGATAGCGGATGTGACTAGAAGATTTGAAAATGGCTAAAGGGACCGCAGAGAGGAAGATGTGACACATGAAGAGCCAATTACAGGCATTGGTCTGGCACAAAGTATGTCTTTATTCCATACAACAGTCAGTGAGAAGCTCCTGTATTCCTACTTTTTTCCAGAAGTTAGAAGAGAGAGAACACATAGTAAGAGATCAGCCTCAACTTATAGTTAGTGAGAACATTTCGGTTATTGCAAAAATTCTCAGCGATTCTTTATCTATTTAGTTTATATGATCTAAAATTTCATGTCGCTTTCTCTTAATATTTATTAAATCTTCCTATTCTGGGAACTATTCTAAGGCTTACGTTACATCCAAAGATGAAGCAAAAACTTTTGTCATCACGAAGTTTATCTTCTAGGAAGATGAGTAGAACAACGCATGAGAAGAGTAAGTAAATGATGCACCATATGATAAGATAATAATTGACCTGGGAAAGACATAAGGAGAAGAATAAATATGTTGGAGGGAGAGTTAAATTTCCAATAGATATGTAAGAATTCTGCCACTGAAGTACAATTTGAATGAAATAGGTGAAGGGAAAAAGTCACGCAGAAATCTGGGAGAAGAGCATTCCCGACAAAGAAAATACAAATAGTCCTGAGGTGGGACTGTAACTGGCATATTCTAGAAAGGCACGACCAATATCTGGGTCATGAAAATAGTGGGGGAAGATAGATTGAAGTCAGAAAACTAAATGGGTCTCAGATTGCTGGAGACTTTGCGATTTAGCCAATGGTTATATTTTAGGAAAACAATAATGTAATCTGAATAACACTTTAAGAGGGTTATTTGCATTTCTATGTTTAAAATAAACCTGAAGAGAGACAAATAGTGAAAACAATGACACAAGTTAATAAGCTATAGCAGTAACCCAACTAATATATTGTTCTCTTGGTAGCAATGCAGGGGTTTAAGAAGTGGGAAGTATTCAGATTATGGTTATAATTTTAACATATAATTTAGTAGGTTTCTTTGAAGAGTGTGAATCATGGAAAAAACCTGATGAACTATTACTTTAAGTATTCTGTCATGTGCAGATGGAAGAATGGAATTAACAGATACAGAGAGCACAAACTTGGCTTTAAAGGAGATCAGTGGTTCAGCTTCATTCTTTTTATTAAAAAAAAAAACTACTTAACCGTATCACTTCATACCTAAACTACTTATTTGCTTCTAGGATAACATTCAAACTTCTTAAAATAAAATAAAACCCCTAAATGGAGCAAGTCTAGTTTACATGTTTAGGCTAATTGTATTGCTTGGCTTTCCCATCTCTGGAGAAAAATAACTGACTCCTGCAGTCTAAGATGGGGTTTATTTTGTTCTGCTTCTTTGGAAGTTTCAATCATCCTCATCTGACTTTAAGGCAGAAACAGTGTTGTAAAGATAAGATGTTTTTTTTAAGTACATCACTATAGGTATTATGAATAGTTTTGGATAAGACAAGTTTTAAGATTGTCCTCAAAGATAGCTTTGCCCCTAGTCCTCAAAATCAGGAATCAAAATGTTGATCAAGTAAAGAATAAGTATCATTGTTGCCTTTAGCTATTCACAAGATGTCGATAAATTAGTCTTCAACTTTTTAAGTGAATGAATTGTTCCATGAAATCTAAAGAATTAGGTGTTTGGATTCACGCCAGAGGCATTCTGCAAGCTGGTGGCTCAGTGTGACACAGAAACTAACATTTGTTAATGCTAGATATATTCTAGCTAAAATACTTAAATATGTTATGGTTTGAATCTATGTGTCACATTTAATGGCTTGGTATAAATTCTTCCACATTTCTTGGTAATAGCTTATTTAGGAATATGTATGAGCTGAATGGTGTCCCTCACAAATTTATATGTTGAATTTCTAACATACAGTACCTTATAATGTGACTGTATTTGCATATAGTGCCTTTGAAGAACCAGTTAAGATTAAATGATTTTTTTTTCATGTGGCCCCAAATCTAATATGACTAATCTCCTTGTAAGAAGAGCTGAGAACATAGACATACAACAGAAAGATACTGTAAAATCGAAGTGCAAATGCTTCTATTTACCCACCAAAGAGAGGTTTTGTGACGACATTAGCCCTTCAAACACCTTGATCTTCATGTTCAAACTCCAGAACGTTGAGAGAAAAACTGATTTTAAGTGACCCAATCCGTGTTACTCTGTTATAGCTGCTCTAGCAATCAGTATAGAAAGCATGAGTCTAAATAAGAGAAAATGTAAAAAGTGTAATTGAATATTTTCAATAAATTTTCATGCACATAAGCATTTTGAAGATGTAGAAGTTACTGATGCATTTAATTTTTGGTAGTCCTGAACCAAAGTGGCTTTTGTCCGTTTCATTCGTAGCTGTATATATTTCATGCCAGTCAAACAGAACAGAGAACTGGGGACATGGAATGGAATGGTTTCATGTATTACACAAAAGAACTTCCTGTATATACATTAAATAGATATTATTATAAGTCTAGAATGAGACATAGTTTTTTTTGTTTGTTTGTTTTCTTTTTTGAGACAGGGTCTCACTTTTGTAGCTCAGGCTGGCTCTGAGCTCACTATGTAGCCCAGGCAAGCCTCGAACTCAGCAATCCTCCTGCCTCTGCCTCCCGAGTGCTGGGATTACAGGTTTGAGCCACCATGCCCGGCACTGTGGTATGTGGTATTGATGGCTGGTGGGCGTGAGTCACCATGCCCAGCATTGTATGTGGTTACCAGGGATTGAACTCAGGACCTTGCACCTGCAAGGCAGGTGCTGGAACCACTGAGCTCAATCTCCAGCCCCACAGAGACATAGTTTTGTATTTTAACAGTTTTTCTAGTTTGAATCTAGTTTTCCAAGGAACCTCACCATAGTTAAACACTGACCTAGATTTTTTCTCAAGTTAAAATTATTAAAAAGATAAAACACTGAAATTAACTAGTGTGTTCCAAAGTAACAATGACATGTGGAAACTGCCCATGTGGAAAGCCAATTGTGAGTACATCTTTCTATCACATATCACACTGATACTTTGAAGTTCATCATGGTGGATGTAATTACACAGAAGAAATAGGTAAAAACCACAAGTCAGGGCTCTTGCATGTCCTCTCTCCACAGAACTGGTTTACCAGCTCAATACTGGAAACAGGAAATAGTGGTCTTTGGATCCTGTCCTGTAATTTGATCTCAGTCTTGATGTAGTAAAAGTATTTTATGATACTTGGCCTCTTCCCTGGATTAATAGAGTAGTTGGAAAATGAAGTTGATCCTTTGCACGAGAACACTGCATAAATTGTTAGTATGCCTTCTACAAAGCTCTGTAGAGAATTACTGAGGCTATGTGGTTACTATTGGAAAATAAATTACCTGGAAGTAAATAGCCTAATGGAAGAGAATGACAAAAATTAGTATATCAGGATTCTAAGTCAGTGAAACTGAAATAAGGAAATTTAAAACACTTGGAGCCATTGCTGATGGCATGAAATGAAGCACATGTTTTTGCTTAAGATTTTTTCAGGCATAAAATAGGAACGATCTGAACAAGTATAGTAAGAGAATAAATGCCTATTTTACTTACATAATTATTAATTAGGGTACCTAACTCTGGGATCTTTACATGCAAATCCCTGAGATTGTACAGTTTTTGCCTTAGCTGTGCGTAGATGGACTCACCAAAAGCTTATTTATATTCTGAGTGATAATAAATGTTGATTTTAACGAAAACAAAACAATAGTAAAAACAAATCAAATAGAAATGCACCTGTTGGTGTGTCAGAGGATATACTTGCTTTTCCAAAATAGACATTTGTCAGCAGAAAGTCTTTAAGAAAATATGTTAATGATAGAATTTCTTAGCACTTTAAGAATGAAGACTAGTTTTCATAAGTTTGCCTGTTCATCAAGTGGGACCAAATTATGGGATTAAGCATTTAACACCTTTAATAGAACTTGGAAATATTTGAGAAAAAATATTAATCCACTATGCCTGATAAAAGAAAGCTAGCTGCATTACAGAAAGATTGACAACTAGAAAGTCTTTAATACTATTTCCTTTCGTGAAATTAATTTAAAACTTTTATTATTATGACAGTGATTCATAATCACTATAGAAATCTTAGAAAATAACACGAGTGGATGTAAAGAATTTGTTGTAATGCCACTACCTAGGCATAATCGATGTGCTTGTTTTAGTGTGTGCTTTTCTAGTCTTTCAAATATATTTTAAGTCTTAGAGAAAATTATTTTCAGAGCAAAATTAAGAGGGAAGTGTACACAATTCCCATATGCCACTGCCTTTCTCCATGCATAGAAGTCTCCAAAAATGAACAGTGACATGTACCCACCATTGTAGCACTGCACTATTTCCATTGCTATAAAAAGCCTGTAGGCTCCACCTATTCATTCTTCCAGCTCATATGCTTGAAACCCCAATGACTTCAGTATCTTAAAAGTTTCCCTTTTCCAAAATATCATAAAATTGGAATTACATAGTTTATCCTGTTTCAGATTTGTTCCTTTTACTTAATGATTCATATGTAGAGTTTCTGGAGGAATTTTTATACTTTAATCTCTCATTTATTTTGGTGATGAATAATATTTCATTTTTAGCATGTATGGTATTTTATTCACCCATTCACACACTTCATTGGTTCTAAATTGTGGCAAATATGAATAAAACTACTGTAAATGTCCAGTGTTGAGTTTTTGTGTAGATGTAATATTTTAAATATTTTTGGTAAATACTAAGGAGTATAAATGTCAGATTTTATGGCAAGAGTATGCTTCTCTTTCTAGAAAACCATTATGCTGTTGTCTGCACTGTCTGGTTTCTGATTCATTCCCACAAGCACTGAATGAAAATACTAGTTGCTATATGTTCTCAATACTATTTGATATTATTATCATTTCTTTATATTTTATGTACTCTTTACTGTGTATATTTATAACTATAGGCATGTAAAACAAATCCCATAGGGCTTTTTATGCACTTCACTAATATGAGAAGTATTTCACATATTATATCATAATCATTTTCCACTTTTAATTCTGCTGTAGCAGTTTGCCATGTGTTAAATGTCATTTAGTAAAATAACTGGATGAAATTCCATGACTGCGACATGCCATTATGTACTTACTAATTTAATTATTAATCAACACTGAATCTCATAACTTAATTCAAATCGTATTCTGTGGGAAGCGACGTGGGAGTTGTCACTGTGAGGCCTGGAGATCTGCACTGGGTGCTCCCCGACTAGCGGTGAGGAGGTCTGCACTATGAACGGTGCTGCCTAGCTCCCAAGAGAACTGCAGCCTCATCCTGAATTACGGGATCTGTATAGCTGCTGCCTTGGGATGCCGGATCAGTGGGGACAAGAGGTAAACAATCTTTGGCCCAAGGTTGTTCTCCGTCTACTCTTCAATTAAGAATTTGCTGTTCTTTCCTTAGTGATTAGGTTGATCAACAAACTCCTTTGTGATGTGCTAAGAATAAAGCTATTCTCATCTCTAGACTGCTTATCTAATAGACTGGAATTGGCACAAGAAAAGTGGCCTTCAAGAGGTAGATGATAGGGAAGTTACATCTCAGAAAGAAACAACTAGTTGTAGGCTAGGTGTAAAAATTAAACATTATTTCTTTTTCCTTTTTTACTGGTTCTGCAGTTCTCTGTTTCCAAGTCTCTAACTGTGACTATAGATGATTGTTAGCTGCTTCTGACATCACTAATGTCCTTGAAATCTGTATAAGTATAGCACTGTGAATAAACTCGGGGCCTGCTCAGTATTGACGGAAAGGTCCTCCCGATCCCATTATTCTGTCTTCTTTCTTTTCTTAGCCAAACCCCTCGACTTCGCAAACCTGCTGTTTTGCCCGGCAGGCTCCAACATTATTCCTTGTCTTTTATTGTTGGTGTCATTTGCAAATTACTGAGTCAACTCCCCTGGAAAAAAAGTTATTAGTTGGTTTAGAACCCAATGTCATTGTCATCATATACAGTGGACCCTCCAGTTACAAGGAAGACTGGTCTTACATATGAACAACTTGTGTTAATTAGGGTAACATGATCCATCTGCATCTTGTTGTCTATAGCGTATTTCCAGGTAATTCAGATCTCAGCTGTATTGACTTACAACCAACTTGAGTTACAACCAGCTCTCAAGCACTGATTGAGTTCCTAAGTCAAGGGTCCACTGTATACAAATATTCATACATCGATTTGATTAACTAAATGCAAAACCGGATATACAAGTGACTCTCTCCCAGCAAGAATTTCTCAGTTCCTTGATCATGATTGATCTTTCTCTTCATTGTTTTATAGATTCACTACCTATGTCCCATACTTCTCATCATCAAGAACTGTAACCTCTCTCTTTATAGATTCACTACCTGACTATGTCCTGTACTTCTCATCATCAAGAACTGTAACCTCTCTGTAACTTCAGTTTAGTGAAATCTGTGCACTCATTGATGTCTCATATTTTGAGTTTCCTGAAAGTATGATAAGCTTCTAATAGTTTAGAACACCCAAGTCCCTCATCTCCTTACATTCTTACTAAATACCTAAATTAATTTTAATGTTTACTTATTACATTCTTTCAAATATATTTTGGGCACTTGTGCCTTTCTTTTGATTTGAATAACCACAATCAAGTTCACACAAATTTACTATTTATTCCATTCTGATACCTTTGCCACTGAGCATGGTTGGAGGAAAACGTACCTCCCTGTGACCATGCATTTCAAACGGGACTTCAGCGATGCTCCATATATATATATATATTTCCCAGTCTGATGGTTCAAAGACTTTTTGATTTCAGGAATATATGTTGTGCACTGCTGTGCCTGCATTGCACAGCGTAGAGCTACTGTGACAAAAGAGAGATGACTTCTGACACAAGGGTCTTTGAGGGGCAGGGAGGGGGTATCTGACGTCTAGTCAAGGCACTGCCACAGAGGGCTGTAACAGAGATGCGGAATGCAGTATGGGTTCAGAGGTCAGGATCATCTCTTTAATGATATGACCTCTAGGCTGAGACTTGAAGGCTGAGTAGGGAAAGCAAGTGGCGGCAGAGGGGCAGGAGAGCAGTCCTGGCAGCAGAGGATGAAGGTCCAGTGGCAAGAAGACCCTATACTTGCAGAAAGGATGGGTAGAAAAAGGTTCCCAAGTGGTGGGAGACCCAGGAACCCTGGCAGAGGCACAGGTGCAGAGTTCTAGGGGTGCAAAGAAAGCAGTCAAGGTGGGCCATGGACAAGTCAAAGTAAAGAGGCTGAGAATGTTCACCCGCTTCAACCATGCAGCCTACCTGGCCAGTGCACTAGGAGATCTGTGCGGGGGCTGTGTCCCCTCTCACTCAACTCCACCCAGGGAGGAGGCAGGACGGCTTGGGGACCACCGGTGCCACTGCAAACCCCTGCAACCAGGGGCTGGGTGGTCTTGCTCAACTCCCCCCCCCCATCTCCTGCTTCAACTCTTCCTCCCTGTGGAGCACCTGCCAGTGCAGGGGGACAGAGAGAGAAGCCTGTGGACTCAGGGGGGAACCTGAGGGGTCCCTGGCCAGCTGCCTTCACGGCTTTGAGCAGATTCTTGGCCTGAGAAAGGAGTAAAAGCACTACCAGGGAAAGCTCACCCAGCACTGGGGCTTCCACTGGGCTTTGTCTCTTCCATAGATTGATTCGCTCTTAGAGGAACAGAAAAGAAAACAGAGCAAAGCTGTCCCACTTTCCCGAAAACTCCTCCTGTTACTTTACCAAATTAAATTCTCCTGGCCCAAAGAAAAAAGAAGTATGTGCTATTAAGTATCGAGAATGATAATGTCAATTCCTACAGTATAACTGTCTGAGTGGTTAAGGGAGCTAGTGGTGCTTATCTTCCATTTACCCAGAATCCTGTACTCATTTTTAATGTCTCTACATATTTGTCTCTAATTAGTCTCTGTTTATTAAGGTAATTCCTTCCTCCTGTTTTTAGTAATATCTATTTTCTCAACTTCTAGTTAATAAACTAATTTTCTCTTTCAACAATTATTTAGTGAATCATTTTGTCATGTATACAACTAGTAAACCACCACTGAACTCACCATTTTTTAATTGAATTCTTTATTGGTACATCTTATATACAGCTCACAATCACACTCAACACTGTGGAATTTATACGAGTGTATGACACGAGTTAATTCTCATTTTTACCCATAGCCCTACCCACCCCCCTATACACATGTGCTTTCTTTTTCTTTTTAAATAGTTATTCTTTCCCCTCATTACTTTCCCCTACCATTTTCCCTTTGAGTTTTTCCTATTTCACAAAATCTATCATATATTCTAGAACTCATTTACATCTACAGGTATTCATTACCAGAGAAAAGATATGGCATTAAAGATCTGTGACCTAGTTATTTCACTTAATATGTCCTCAAGGTGTGTCCATTTGCTCATACATGACTCAAAGTTGTTCTTTATGGCAGAAATTGCCATTCTAATCACACACATTACACACGAGCTTCCCTTTTGCTACTCCAGAAGCCCTCTTGGCTCTGGCTGTTCTGTCTGCCAGGACAAGATCGCTACATGCTCACACTATTAGTTTTCATTTTTGAGAAATATATTGTGGTGTTTAAATTCATATGTAAATTTGACTTTATCACATTACCATTACATCTGTTTTAAAAAGTATGGATGGGGGCTGGAGATTTAGCTCAGTGGTTCCAGCGCCTGCCTCACAAGTGAAAGGTCCTGAGTTCAATCCCCTGTAACCACATACAATGCTGGGCGTGGAGACTCACGCCCACCAGCAATCGATACCACATACCACAGTGCCGGGCGTGGTGGCTCATGCCTGTAACCCCAGCACTCTGGAGGCAGAGGCAGGAGGATTGCTGAGTTCGAGGCTTGCCTGGGCTACATAGTGAGCTCAGGGCCAGCCTGAACTACAAAGCCAGGCACTGTCTCAAAAAAAAAAAAAAGTCTGGATATTCCTGTGCATGTAGGGGGACCGGGGGAAAAGTGATTAATATTTAAATCACTAAACTTCAAGTAAAACAGATTATCCTCCATTATATGTTAGGTATTTACATATCTGTATCACATTTACTCTCATTTATCTATATCTATACTTATACCCTAATCTATGTACAGTCAGTGCTACATGTTAGTCTAGACAAAACTAATGCATTTATATAAGCAGAAACATTCAACAGTATTTTCATTTGTCTGTTTGCTTTTACTCCGCATAATTTTAGATTCATCCATGATTTTATATCAATACTTTGTTTCTCTGAATTCTTGTGTGCCTTTCTATTGTGTGAGCGCATCATATTTGTTATTCTAAACTCTATTTCTGAAGGATCCATTATCTCCATGGCTATTTATAAACAAAGATTTTGCCCTGTCTCCTCTCTTATTAGGCTTACAGAGAAGAGCTACCACCACATTTTTTAGTGGTGCCAGTTCCTTTTCCCTGATCTATTTCTGACCATATTAGTGAGTACAGTCTTCTCTGCATTCTTCATGCAGCCTAATAAGCCAGTGGATCTTCCATTGTTACATACTTCACTCTTCCATTCCCTCATTCCCTTTTGTTCCTTTTTCCAATGTCTGTCATGTAAAGTTATCATCTAAAATTTGTGCAGTATGCATGGATTTTCAGGTTTCTCAAAGTTAATGTAGCAATGCATTTGTCTCAGAATCTCTGGTTAATACTAGGATGCGAATTCCCAGGAACTACACCCCAAAACTTTGAATATTTTGCTTATCACTTAATTTCGTTTTCATCTCGTTGAGGATGTTATTCCTTGTCTTGCCTGTCAGGCATCTCTTGGTTCTTTTAGTAAATTGTTTTCATCTGATAACTACCTTCAACTTCACATTATCTTCTTGTATGATGTTAGAGCAATTTATCAAGAATCAATTAATTCCACTGTCTTTCGTATATGCTTATATCCATCTTTTTAAGTACTTGAAATGCTGTTTGGCTAGAATTTTCCTTTTACCAGGATAGTCTTTCAACCCACCACTGGTGAAATTTTTAATACTTGGTCCAGCATGATGTTTCATCGTTCATCCATCCCCCTAATTCTTGGATGTTAACTGTCACCCATGAAATGAAAGGACAGTCCCAGAGCCCTACATAAGTATCTGCTGCATTGGATATCTTTTGACAGCAAAAGTATTACCTGAACTTCTGGGAAAGCAGACACCAGGAAGAACTAAAAAAGTTGAAAATTGACAATGGGGTAAGTCTTTTTAAAAATAGAAAAGCAACAGACACAAGAAGGAAATATTTAAAATAACACAGGAGGTCTATTGCCTATTAAACAGTGGGGAAAAATAAGAATGGAATAATTGTGTTCTCAAAACACAATGGAGTAATTATGTTCTCAAAACACCTATATTTTTAATTCTTAATTTGGTGCTTTCAATTTTAGACTATGTTTAAATGATCCTCTATTGTTATATTTTGCCATTTCATCTTTTTAAGCATCAAAATACATATTTTATCACTCAATAATACACAATGACCCTTTCATATTTAGTATTTCTTACAATAATTTCTAATTTCTACACCATTAATATTATGATGTTCTAATTTTTTGCTTTTTGTTTTTGTTTTAGTTATCACGAACTTTAGCCATTTGCATCATAAAATCATTTTCTAGGTATCGTTCTTCTATATTACATCTTTAAATCAGTATTTGTGTCTCTATTTTTTTTTCTTTTGAGACAGGGTCTCGCTTTGTAGTTCAGGCTGGCCCGGAGCTCACTATGTAGCCCAGGCAAACCTCGAACTCAGCAATCCTCCTGCCTCTTTCTCCCGAGTGCTGGGATTATAGGCGTGAGCCACCACACCTGGTTGTGTCTCTAAATTTTGACAGGAAATCTTTGAGTTTTTAAAATCACATTATACATTATATTTTAATTGATTTTAGCTTATTCATTTTTAACAGAGTTAAATGAATATAGTTTGGTATCTTTCCTTTTTATGTTGTTCATTGTTCTGTTATTCTCATTGCACTTCACACAAGTAAAAAAGCTTATATTCTGCTCTAACTGAACATAGAGTATTTGAGAAATATAGCTTCTGGTAAGTTTTTAAAATCTCAATTACTATCATCAAGAATAAAGTAGTATCTACACATTTTTCTCTCACAAGAAAGGAATGTTAGCATCTCTTTCTCTTTTTCTATCTTTCATATATTATTTTGAAGTCATTTTCAACATCTCTCAAGATATTTGATCCTTTAATTTACTACTAATAATACTTGTGGACTGAGTGTGTGTGTGACTTACTCTTCACCCTGAAATTCTTATGTTAAGTTTTTAATCCCCATTTGTCATGGTGTCTGGACGGGAGAAACTTGGGAAATAATTAGGTGATGAGTGCATAGCTGCATGAATGTGATTTGTGTATTTATAAAAGGAAAATTGGAGATATGACCTCTATTTTTCCCCCATTTTTGATGCTTCAAAGAGGTGTCGATTTACAAACAAGGCAGAGGCTCTTTGACAGAAATCTAACCACCCAGTGTCTTTGTCCTGTACTTTCCAGCCTCCAGAATTGAGAGAAATAATTTGTTATGGAAGCCACTCACTGTGCTATATATATATATATATATATATATATAATTTTTTACAGCTGCCTTAACTCTAAGGAAAGTAATTACAACTATTGCTTGTATGTATTTTTTCAGTTTCTCATTTTTCTTACCACAAAAGTTTTCATAATGATGCTTTTATGGGAAGATAAATTATATATATACATATAGATGTATGTATATGCATACACACACATGTATATTTATATATATATATTTTTTTCATCTGAAAAGTCAAGTTTGGAAAAATGCAAAAGGAATCTCTGCACTGGAGAGCCACAGTGTCCAGTCCAAATCAAAGGCCTGTAGCTCACTGCTGGGTCATGTGTGAGTCCGCATCCAGAATCCTGAGGCTTTGCATTGGGAGGCTGAAGAATCTGGTTGGCAAATTGTGCTAGACTATATTTAAATGATTCTCTGAAGGCAGAGACCAAAGGTGACAGGGAAGACTGCAGCCTCTCCAGAGAAGCAGAAGCAAGACTTCCTTCTTTCTTTTTTTGTCCTATCCAGCTATGAGCCTATTTATCGGTGCAACCCAGACACAGGGTGGGTCTTAGGTCCTTGATGAGTCAACTTTCCACACAGAGACCCAGTACTTCACTAAAACAATCATCTAAGCAATTCTTATTCAAGTTGATATTATGGTTAACTATCATAGGTAAGTTAGAGAATGAATTTTATGTATAAATGTAGTAAAAATAAGGAGAGAAAGCTTTTGCCAGTGAGAAAGGTCCCAAGAGATACAGGGAAGATGTAAGGATGGAGAGTGGCTAGTGGCGGACATAATTAGAATCAATATGTACAATCTTCTTTTAACAATTCCACAAAATAGACTTTATAATTATCTACTGTGCACATGTTCTAATAAAAAAATTTTAAAAGTAGTAGAAATACAAACCCGACTAAATGGATTAAGTGGATAAAGCTATCTTTTACAGGTATTACTCTAGTATTACATTTAATTAATAATTTCTAGGGCCAGAGATTTAGCTCAGTGGTTCTGGCGCCTGCCTCGCAAGCACAAGGTCCTGAGTTCAATTCCGGTAACCACATACAATGCTGGGCTTGGTGAGTCATGCCCACCAGCAATCAATGCCATATACCACAGGGCCGGGCCTGGTGGCTCACACCTGTAATTCCAGCCCTCAGGAGGTAGAGACAGGAGGATTTCTGAGTTCGAGGCTTGCCTGGGCTACATAGTGAGCTCAGGGCCAGCCTGAACTACAAAGCAAGACCCTGCCTCAAAAATTTAATAATAATAATAATTATTATTATTATTATTATTTCTGAAAGGTTATGGTAACTTGATTTTTATGAAAGTAATTGTTACATTCCCTTACCTAGGTATTTGTGTTTTATTCTCTATCTGAGTTTTCATCTGAATTATAGATTTATATCCTTAATATATTTAATTTAATGACATCTATAAATTTGTAGATACAAATGGTTCTTCACAATATATTTTGAATTATACCTTAATAATGTTATTTTCAAAATTGTTTCTTCATAATGTCTTATTTGTGTTAATTATATCTCTGTTTGATTTCATATATTAACCTTTTTGTGTTAACATTTCCTTTTCTTTTACTTTTTTTCTGAGTTCTGAGGTAGCATTAGATTTATACTCAATTTCATTTATTGTTTTTTTCTGCGATACTGACAATACTTCTTACTACTTTAAATGCACTTCTGAATTCTAATATGTAATTATTGTATTCTTTATCTCTGTCATTTCTGTAGGCAATTTTTGAACTTTTTGTGTCAGACTGTAATAAGATAAAATTATATTGTAGCATTTAGAGTACATAGGCTTCATTTTTTCTATCCTGGCACAGAGTAGCTTGAAAATCATAAAATTTTTAGTAATAGTTTAATATTTCACCTTCTCTTGCTCTGATAACTTAAATGTTTCAAATGGAAAACTGGTGATGAAAACTGGTATTCTCACTTTTGATTTTAAGAATATGGTATCTGCCATCCTGGTCTTCTTATGATTACTAGTCATCACACATCAACTTCAGTGGATTAAAAAATGTCTGGCAGGTTAGTGGAGAACATTCTGGAAGTGTCTATAGATCATTAACATGTAGATCATCATGCTGAATTTGAGGAGACCCAATCTGGATATAGGTAGCAGCGATATGCCTGTTTGTATCCTAGATGGGATTAAAAGAGAAAGATGAGAAGCATGTTGATTTCGGAAGTATTTTGAGAAGTGGTTTGTAGTTTCTTCAGTCTTCCAATACATACTAACACCGGCAGGTCTAGAGTGAACTTCTAGGCCTTTGATTTCGGATAGACACTATTATTCTTTGGCTTCAATCTTCTTAGGCAGAGGATAATAGATTATTTGTATTTACAGGATGCTGACAACCATTATGTATTCTTTTGCCTCAGATCTAAGCCTGCTTAATAAATCTCCTTGCATAATTATACATATGTTGTTATTGATACTATTTCTCTAGAAAGCCATAACTAATTAACTTATTCATGATGGATTCCAATATTTTCCTTCCCAGAGCTCTGAATTCTTTTCACTCTTTCGGCTCCTTGGTGTAATCTTTGCCCAGGTAAGTTTTCCTATGGGATAATTTCAAGATAACAAGAGAAGAAAGGCTCCGTTTGTATCTCCCTATCTCTCTATCTCACTGTCTCCCTCCATCACTCTCATTCATCTCTCATACACACACACACACACACACACACACACACACACACACACACACA
>PVIC010038658.1:0-17520 GCA_004025085.1 Thryonomys swinderianus
CCCCTCCCCCAGTCCTCTTTCCGGGATCACTAAATAGTTTCTTAGTGCTCTGCATGCCTCGCGGGCACTTTCTCACATCCCTTTCGGTTTTTTCCAGATATTTATTGGTACGTTTCATAAACAGCTCACCATCGCGGACAACATCGGGGAATTTGTAGCAGTGTATGACACAAGTTAATTTTCTCCTTTTTACCGGCATCCCTACCCCTTATAGACAAGCTCTTCCATTTTCTTTCCGAATCATGTTTATTCTTCCCCCTCGCTACGGTAGACCCCTGGGGAAGCCCCAGGAGGGAAGTCGGGCTGGGGCAGCGCCGATGCTCTGGCCAGGAGGAGCCGGAGCCCCGCGGTGCAGCAGTCTGGGCTCCTGTCGCTTCTGTCCTTCCGTCCCCTCCGCGGTCGCGTCCCGCCCCCTCTCTCCGGACACGCCGAGCTTGCTCTGCCTCGAGGCCGCCGCGGCGCCGCCCAGAAACCGAGGCGTCCGGTGCCGCGGTCTAGTCAGTCGGCTGAGCAGTCGCTGTTCTCGGGTCCCCACGCCGAGGGCCCCGGAATCCAGACCCAGACGGCAGCCGACGGACCGCCCAGCCCGGCGCCCGCCATCACCGGCCCTCCCGTGACGCTCTCCCACCCGCGCGCAGTCCTTCCCGCCCGGGGACCCGACGCTGAGTCAGAGCCGGGTCCGATCATCGTCCTCCGCGAGACGCCGGACAGGTCGGGCCGGAGCCTTGGCACGGCGGCCCCGCATCGGAAACACACAGAGCCCGACCCGACGGCGGTGTCCGAAGCGGCTCCAAACTCAAAACCCCAGAGCAGGACGGAGGCCTCGCGACAAGAGCGAGAAGGGCCGGAGGAAGTGGCTCCGGCGCGGCGCTGGGGAAGGACGCGCTCCCGCGGGTGCGGGGAGAGGGCTGTAGGGGCGCGGGGGCCCCTCCCGCTTCCGGGCCCCGCTCGCCCACGGAACTGCCCGTCTTCGGCAGCTCCGGGGATGCGGGTGAGGAAGCGTTTCGGGAGAAACCAGGTCAAGAAAAGACAACGTTCCCGAGAAGCTGAGCCACGGGACGGTGGGCCCCGGCCTTGGGGCAGGCGCCCAGGCCCAGCAGTCTGTCCGCTGTGTCCGACCCCGCGTCTGTTGCGTGGGAAGCCGCGGTGGCCGTCGCCGGGGTGGAGCACGCGAGCCGAGGATGCGGAGACACCCTCCGCGGACGGTCCCGCCCAGCTCCCACGGGGCCGCCCACGGGACCCGAGCTGCGCTAGGAATGAGCCAGAGGCCGCAGGTGCCCACGGGTGGGCGAACACAGGCCTTGCTGAGGAAGGACCGAGACCGACGGCGACACCGCGGCGGGCTGAGGGCGCGGGAGGGGGCCTGGAGCCGGCTGGGTCAAGGTCCGGGCGGAGCCCAGGGCCAGGGGCAGGGGCCCGGTGCGAAGGAGGCCCCGGCGTGGCGGCGGTACGGGGAGGAGGGAGCCGCGTCGGGGCCGCGGGGGACGCGCTGCGGGCCCTTGGAGACCCCGCGGGGGCTGTGGCGCTGGCCGGACGCAGGCTGCGGGGAGACGCGTTTCGGCCGAGCCGCAGGTGTGCGCGAGTGAGAGTCCAGCGGCCCGCCCTTCCCTCCGCGCTACTGCACGCTGCAGACTCCAAGCTGTAAGAGAAGCCAGCACAGGCTTGGTCGGTTTCTCCGTTTCTGTGCCGAATATCATAGGACAGTCTCGCTCTGTGAGCGTCTGTGACTCGAGCTCGCTGTGTTTTCTGCGCCTTTCCCAGAAAGGCCCATGTTCCGTGTTCCTTCTAAATGGCGTGCCGCTTGTCATGACGCCGAGCTATGTCATGTTCGCTGATCTTCCGCACATGCCAGACCCTGTGCTTTTGCCTTGTATGTAGTGCATGAGGATTCTGGTCATCACGTTACAGAGCGGCAGAGAACCCGCGGGCAGGCGCTTTAGCTGGGCGGCCTGATCCTTCCTGCGGACCTCAGGCCCCCTTTAGACAGTTTTTAGGTTCGCCTGCTACAGACCCGACCGGATTCCCGAGGGAGAAAGGAGCCGCCAGCCTGTCTGCGCCCTCGGAACTCTGGCCCGGCCCAGACCTGCGTGGGGGGCGGCGCGGCTGGGGTTCCCGCCCGCCCTGCAGCCAGGACGCAGCCTCCCGGCCACCCAGCCCCGCCCCAGCCGGGGAGACATCAGCGGCTCGTGTTCGTACTCTGCAAAACAAAACATAGCGAGAGACATATTTTAAAGTCTCACAAATTATACTGCAGACCCCAGGGAAAAAATCATACCATTGTTTTATGCTCAGGGTAACTATAATCCTTTATTTTTTTACCCCTCGGGATTACGTCGTCTCCCCCGTCCTCCTCACATCCCTTCCGTCTGGCGATGCCCGACCAGCTGCGCGGGGAGGTGAATTGGGACAGTTTTCCCGGCGGTGCCTTTTGCAAAGTTTCAGTTGAAATATGTCAGCTCGGAGGATTGGTCTCATTAGGCCTGTGTAGCTCTCCCGCTGAACAAACTAAGCTATGGCAGCACAGGGGGCCCGCGCCTCGGAGCTCCTGCGCAGCCTCTTTTAGGATGTGTCTCGGGTCGCGCGGAGAGAGGCTGGTGTGGAAGGTGCAGCATGGGGCGCTCCGCCCGTCACACACCAAGGACGCTCGCTCCTCCGAGGCCCAGTCTGCAGCAGGTTAAGGATGGGACAGGGCTGGGGACGCGTTTTCGGCCCCCAGATATCTTACAGATTTGCACGTGCACTCAAAGGCATAAGGCTAGTTTGTGCAAACAGGCTGCAGATTCATAAGAAAGCCATATAAAGAAATATTGTGATGGTGTAAATTTCTAAATATTTAGTATTTCACTCACCTTGAATTCCAGTGCATTACCACAACCTCGTCAGTTTCCACAGTACTCAATTTAGAGATCGTGAAAGAGAAGACAGAAGCCCATTTTACTTTGGATCTACAAGTGGAACCTGGTTATCTCTGTGATTTGAAGGGAACTCAAAGAGCTCAGTGTGCTGCCTGCCTCTGCGTGTAGGCAAGTGGTGTTTTGCCATAAGCAGTGCTAGCATTTCTCACAACTTGATTAACTTCCAAACTAATGGCCAGAAGCACCCATTCATGACAGAGCATAAAGTAGTCAACGGTGGTAGTTACTCGTTCTACTTTGAACCATCTCTGTCCGGCAGCCGTAAGGAGGAAGTATGGAAGAAGTCCCCTGAGAACGTGTGCTAGGATTGTGTCAGCAAGGGACCCAACTAGGGATCATTAGAATGTCATCCGCCATGGGGGTCAGGCTCCTCCAGGACCCCAGGAGTAAGGCGAGATGCGGGGACAGAAGTCTCCTCCAACTGCCGTTCTGAGATAGCATCAGCACAAGATCAGTGTTTAAGCCTCTGAGCCGATCAAGAAATTACCTTGAAATGTGCACAGTGTCCATTTTAAGTAAAATCATTCCCGGTAGGCACTCAATATATATTTGCTTAATTTAATTAAATTTGAACTAAATTGGGTAAAGCTGGCTCCTCGGCATAAAATATGAAAAGACTTATTGAATTTCCAACTTAGTTTTATGGCTATTTTAAGGCAATTACAAACTTTGATAATAAAAACGTGGGTAGGACCGTAACTCATTATTAGGCTGACATTTCTTCTTGTGGGCATTTTCAATAACTTTTCTGGCTGTGATATTCAGAGTGACGCATGCACTTATAATACACTTGAGCAATGCATGCAGAAGTAGTTGGAAAAACTCAAAGCTGTCTACGTTTTTTGCCATTCATCAATTTGTCAGACTGTGTTGATTCAGAAGCATTATTGATTGCAAAACACACAGTCACTACTACAGTAAAGGAAGAAAAAGTAATTTAATTATTATCATGCACCCACCCTGGGGAGACGTAGAAATGAACGTATTTGATTTGTTCTCAACGATGTGATCTGAGACTAGTCATTAAATAATCCTCTATCACGGATTTCTTGGCCCATAATATGCCAGTAGGGTTAGGTCTCCTTTAAGAACTTCAAGGAAATAAACCTTACAAAGAAAATATATGCATGTGTGCTGTTTTTGTGCCTGAATCTCTTGGGTAGCATCCTATTCTAAATAGTATGATGCAGTTTTCTGAGGCAGTCGAAGCAATTTGGGTAAGAGAGCATTTTTACCATGGGGGTGACTTTGAAAGCTGTCAGTAGTTAATTTTCTATAGTTTTTAAAAATGCTAAAGCCAACTTCCTCAAGTTAAGGAACTCTGTACATGGACCATGTGGAACCACAGATAACCAAAACAGTTTAAATTGTCATGGAATAGTGAACAAGAAAATTCAGTTTGCTTTGAGTTTAAGAGTTTAGGATAACACAACATTGTCACCCCCCAAAATTCGGAAACATAACAGTAACAAGAAATTTGAATTCAGAAATGCCTCCTTCAAGGAAAAGTAAATAAATATGAAAGATACCAAGGTTACTGAAGTCCTGATTCTTTTTCCAGTGCTGGGTTTTAAAGCCAGGTCCTTACAGCAGGCGACACTCTGCCACTGAGCCAAACCCTTGGTCCCCTAACTCCCTACATAATTAGAACCCAGCTTATTTTAAGGAATACAAGCTAACTAGGTACAACCCAGGTACTAAGTAGATAAAAATACAAAAACATATTTGTGTGCTAGAGACAATGCACCTTAACTATAAGCATTACCCTAAGTGCTCTTCCCTCTAGAGAGAAGAATAATAGAGATTGTTTAGAGATGTGCTCTCCATAGGTTTTGGCTGAGTAGATATGATATATAAATTATGAAATAAATGAGCTGAGCCTGGCGTGGTGGCTCACACCTGTTATCTCAGCACTCGGGAGGCAGAGGCAAGAGGATTGCTGAGTTCGAGGCTTGCCTGGGCTACATAGTGAGCTCAGGGCCAGCCTGGACTACACAGCAAGACCCTCTCTCAAAAAAAAAAAAAAAAACAGATAAATGAGCTGACATTGTACATAAGCCCACATAATTCTATTGTGAGATCTCACCTGCAGTCCTTTGCAAAACACACTTGAACGGCATGGTATAGATTTTCATATGAAACACCAGAGCTTCTCACGCAGAGAAACGCAAAGGTAATTGTTGAGAAACAATCTTAATAATTACCTGTAGGTAAAGCTAATGTGATTTCCTTATATTGTTTAAAAATATGTAGCTACAGCTACTATTCCGCTTATAAAATGTAGTACACACACAAATCCGATTACCCCATGATTTATACTTGTATGTATAAAGTTTAAGAAGTAACACCAGCATGGATACAGCGATACATTTGCGTTTTGGAATACTTCTGCAAAAATTCAGATTTAACTCTACATCCAATTTAAAAATGGATTTTTCCCCCAAAAATTCAAACTAATGGGTTCATTTTGAATAATGGGTGAAATGAAATTTAGTCTGTAGATTTAGAAGATGAATTTGAAAGAAACACTTTTAGTAGTATTCCTTCAGCCATTAAAAATTAAACTGTCTAATAAATGCAGTCAAATTCCTGTTGTTTTGTATTAATGCTTCATCTACATTTATGTAGATAAAATTTTTAACTCAATTGAAAGTGTCAAGTGTAAAAGCTTCTAACTGTCCTTTGGAATGAAAAAGTCCCATTAATATTACACTGATTCCTTTGTAACATTAATAAATGACCACAGCAGAGCCTGAGCAGACCAGAAAGTATCAACCCCTCCTCCTCTCAGGGCTCTGGCGAATCCAGGCTGATTCCATTGTCCTGCTGAGGAGTCTGTGGACCACACACTGTTCCTCTGGCTCGCACCTGCCCACAGGTTACGAGCCAAGAGGAGAGGCGGAGGCCCCTAAATGTTCCAGGCCCCTTCCATCTCCAGCACAGGCCCTCTGGGTACTACTTACTCACAAATTAGAGACTAGGTCAGAAGCTACCCTTCATGTGTACCTTATAGAGACTGTTTTTGCTGGCTGTGATTTCTACTTACATTTACATCAATTATTTTTCATTTATTCTGTGTTTAAAGTACTGAAAAATTTTACTCCTGGAATACAGAAAAAAAAAACTATGTTTTAATTAGAAGTCATACAGTGCACTAATCTGGTAAGTTCTAAATTGTCCATTATTTTACCCACAGCATCAGTGTGGAGAGATTTGTGATTTGGGTCCCTAAAGTAAATCAGTGGCAAATTCCTTGTTTCATAAGAACTTGTTTTGTGTTGGTCTTCACTGTGTTTCCCCATACACTGATCATATTTCCTTGAGCACTCTTGAGAATAAAATTAGAATATTGTGACCTTATGTACCACTTTAGAACACATACTTAGAGTTTTTCTTCAATATGAAGACAGCAGCTATCCCCCCACGTGCATGCTGAATCCATGACACTGTGTGTCCCAGGCCGTTCTCACACGGAAGCCCCTGCTGAAAAGGTGTATTTTGATGTCCACCTTTCACTGGATTTAATTTTACCTCCTCTGTTTACAGTGCAGTTCTTTACCGTTGCTAATAAATATGTTGCTGAAAGACCTTGAGTTATATTTATTCTCCAACTGTCATTTAAAAGCTATAGTTGATCTTTGCAGGGTTTGGTTCACAGGTAAAACAGTCAAGAAGTTCTGAGATTAAGTCGTCAGTGGGTGAAATCAGCCCTAGCCACTGAGGGGATTTTAGATGCAAGATACTGTCAGCCCAGAAACCATGCCTCGAATTACGGACTTTCATGGCCTGTGTGTGTGTGCCCTCTTCCCCTCTTTGTGGAATCAGTAGGAATAAGCACAATGGAGGCTCCTGTCTATGAGGGAGAACTGACCCTGGGTGGCTGGAAAGCCATATTCCGAATGTAGAAAGTGAAGCAAGAGGAAGGAAACAGTAGATTTCCCTGGGACAGACAGAACCCAAGCAGGGAAGGACTGATGACGGGTGATGCTTTAGCGCGCTGATCTTCCTTGGTCATGGGAAATGGGGTGCGTCTGAGGAAAATTCCACCCTGGTGTCTAAATGTGTCTTCCTGCGACCAAATGTTGCCCTTGCATAAATGTGGAAGCTATCTTAGGCTAGTGCGTTGACTAAATGACCTTCTTGGCTAAGCAGAGTGTCATAGGTTCAGGTTTTGCGGGTTTGTTTGTTTTTGTTTTGTTTTTTTAAGACAGGGTCTCGCTTTGTAGTTCAGGCTGGCCCTGAGCTCACTCTGTAGCCCAGGCAAGGCTCAAACTCACAGCAATCCTCCTGCGTCTGCCTCCTGAGTGAGTACTGGGATTTCAGGCTTGAGCCACCAAGCCCAGCATTTGTGGTATGTGGTACTGACTGGTGGTGGTGGGTGTGAGTCACCACGCCCGGTATTGTATGTGGTTCCTGGGGATCAAACCAGGGACCTTGCGCTTGCTAGGCAGGCGCTGGAACCACTGAGCTAAATCTCCAGCCCGAGTTTTGTTTGTTTGTTTGTTTGTTCTGTTTTGTTTTGTTTTTTTTGAGACAGGGTCTTGCTTTGTAGTTCAGACTGGCCCCAAGCTCACTATGTAGCCCAGGCAAGCCTCAAACTCAGCAATCCTCCTGTCTCTGCCTCCCAAGTGCTAGGATTACAGGCGTGAGCCACCATGCCCGGCATCCAGCCCAAGTTTTAATAGAAACATAAACAGTTCATCAAGTAAAACCTCAGGTTATTGACTCATCTTATTTTAGGGAATCATGATGTTTGGAAATTCACTGGGTTCTGTAGTAAAATACAACCATCTCTGTTGCTAGTGGGTTGCATGAATACAAGATTCTCAGAGACTTGTCATTTAAAATATACAAATAATAACAGTGAGTACAGAACTTAATTATTGGCAGCTCAATTTCCCAGACTCCAATATATGCATTCCCTAATGCCAAGTGATGCCAACACAAACTGAGTGTGCAAGAAAAACTAACTGTTCCACATAATTGCACTAATTATTGACTGCCATGCCCTTTGCAAATCAAGACAGAAATAGAAAGTATAATAATTCTTAAGGGTAAATTTCACAGCTACTACAGGAGAGAAAGAATGTTTCCAAACACTTTTTATCAGATATTCAAATCATAAACTATGTTTAAAGGGCTGCCAAGTAATCCAGACAGACAAAACCTATCTGCATTCTTAAAACAGGTCTCTAATCAGATACATGAGTTGAAGAGGATAATGCTGTTTCCAGTCTTGGTAATTATTTCTTTACAAGAGCATCCCCTTTTGCCACAAATAGCTAAAAGCCAAAGTCAAAGCTGAGATGGTTGTATTGACTACACACACACACACACACACACACACACACACATGCCGTATGAGTGTTTTGCCCCTCAGCCATGTGGAGTAAGTTTATTTTAAATGTGTTTCAGATGTCACTTGAAATGCCTTTGGCTCAGTCTTTGCACCTTGGGTGTATTTTATTTTAAATGAAGCAAAAGGAGACAAACATGAAAAACAATACAACCAATGGTAGATATCATGAAACTTTTACCTGGGCCTTGAGCCCAAGTTCCGGCTGACTCCCTCTAAGCAGATGACTTCCCGAACTTCACCCAAATCAAAGTCTCTCAACTTCCTCCTTTTTGAGTGTTTCTGTCAATGAGTTAGATTTGCACCATTATTAAAAAGAGCTGGAGGTGTAACTCAGAGAAAAGGCCGAATTCAGTCCCCAGACTGGCAATCAATCATCAATCAATCAATCAATCGATGTACATTCAAAAGTAACCACTTGAAATATCGAGGTTGGAGATATTTCAGCATGGCGGTGTAACAAATCACTGTGACTTAGTGTTAATCAAATGAATCTAAAAATTCAGCTAGACTTGGCAAAATAAAAATCCTAGCCCAAGGTGAAACAAAATGGGGACTTCTATAAAATTAGCCACCCATGGGCCAGAGATTTATCTCAGTGGTTCCAGCACCTGCCTCGCAAGTTCAAGGCCCTGAGTTCGATCCCCATAACCACATACAATGCTGGGCGTGGAGACTCACGCCCACCAGCCATCAATACCACACACCACAGTGCCTGGCATGGTGGCTCACGCCTGTCATCCCAGTACTCAGGAGGCAGAGGCAGGAGGATTGCTGAGTTCAAGGCTTGCCTGGGCTACATAGTGAACTGAGGGCCAGCCTGAACTACTAAGCGAGACCCTGAATCAAAAAAAAAAAAAAATAGCCACCCAAATCATGAAAACCTGAGTTTCTTTCTTCTCCCTTACTTTCTTCTCTCCCTTTTCTACATCTGTTTCTTTGACTGTGACCCTCTCTCTCTCTCACTCACACACACACACACACACACACACACACACACACGCACACACATCCTTTCTTTTCCTTTTAACTTTTATATATCTCTTCTAACCTTATAATCTTTCACCTTGAGCTTCAATTCTAAAATTCCTGGCAAAGAGTTCAAAGTGGAAGTGAGGTCTAAGAGCCGGTGGTCAGAGGACACACTGCCCTGGGAGGGCTTCTGGGTGCCCTCTCTGGTTTGGATCCATCCATCGAGGGCTCCAGAGCAGACGTGGGTTTTTTGTTTTTGTTGTTGTTGTTGTTGTTAGTTTATTCCTATCTTCATTGGTACATTGTACATACACATATTACTCCTCCTTAAAGAATGATAAGTTTAAGTCACTTGTACTCAGATGGATGTCTCTTCAGGTGTGCTTTTTGCTGCCGAGGCCATGGAATTCAGATTGCCAAGTTAGATCCAAATGGTACTTTGCATCATTTCCTACGTGGCAAAAATATGGCTAACACGAGGGATGAAGAACAGCTGGCTTTCTAATGCCTGGCGCAAGATGGGGTTTTATTTAAAAATAGAAATCAGAATAACAAGTGAACTCATCTTATGGATGGAAAACTAATCAGGAGATAATATAATGAAATTTAATAAAGTTTTTATCAAGACTCATATAAACCACAGAACTTGAAATAGACTCTTGAAAAAAGTTACTAAACTAAATCAAATGCTGCCTTCATATAAATAGATAGCATGAGGCATAACTTTCTCTCCTTGTCCTGATGTATTTATTGCCACCTACTCTGTTATCTACCAAGTAGTCTGTTTGTTTAATGTTTATTTCCTCTCAGCAAAACATGCATTTTGTGAGGGCAGGGACACTGTGGGTAAGGAGAGCAGCTGTCTTTACAAGAGGACTTGGCAGTGCATGAAGTCGGGGTGGGGGGCACTCCGCTGAGAGCAGAGACGTGCATCTGCTCAATCAAAGGAGCAGCCAGAGAAAGTGCCAAGGCGAGCATCCTGGAGGAGCCTGCAGCGGGAGTGGCAGTGTATCAGCTTCCTGTCGCTGCTGTAACAATCACTGCAGAGCCAGTGGCTCTAGAAATGCACAGTTATTATCTTGCAGCTCGGAGGTTACACGTTAAAAGGGGTCCTTCAGCTAACATCGAGGTCTGGGGCTCTCGGGGCCTCTCTGATGCTCCAGGACACTGTTTCTGGCCTTTCTCAGCCTCTCCAGCTGTCACTGCCCTTTTGCTCGGTTCTGCATGTCACCCTGGCTACTTCTGCTACCATCGTCCCATCGTGTAAATGTCTGATCTGCCGTCTCTCTGAGAATCCTTCTGGTGACCTCGGGCCCAGCCACATATTCAGAGATGATCTTAATATCCACATCTGCAAAGATTCTTTGCTGTGTGAGACAGCACTTTTCGGGGATGGGAAGGGGACATCATTTGAGGACCATTATTCTGTGTAGTGCAGAGTCCCATATAACCTTCTTCCAAGCCATTCCCCAAACATGGAAGCAAAATGTTGGTCTTTGACAACCCTGAAGACTTGTATAAAATCTGAAGCAATATCTTCCTGTCATTTGAAATAAATAGCAACCAGTTCACTGGAAGTATTATTTCCTATTACCTAGCTTTAATAATGGGAAGATCTGAAAGCTGGAGGTTCGAATCCTAAGCAAGTAACTAGACTTCAGTTGTTTGAGTTTCTTTTCAAAAAGTAAACCATATGCTTTTAGAACATTTAAGAAGTAGTGGTCATAGTCTCATTAAAAAAAATTACCTGGGTGCGGTGGTGCACACCTGTAATTCCAGCTACTCAGAGGCTGTGGCAAGAGCATTTCCAATTCTAGGGAAATCTGGGAAACCCTTTCTCAAAAATTTTTTTACAAGGGCCAAGGAGGTGGCTCCCTGGTAGAGTGCTTGCTTACAACGTGTGAGATTCTCGCTTTATTTCCTAGCACTGCAAAATTAATAAATCCATTAATTAACAGTCATGAAGAGACAGTCATGAATGTCTGCTAAAGGAAGGATAAGTTCTCAGCATGTGGATTGTCAGAGACTTTTTTCCCCTTGTATTCCGATACTTTGGCATGAAATGAACATAGCAGTTCATGGTTTTTAATGAGTTGGAGGATTTCATTGAAATTCAATACTATGATAATCATCTCAAAATTAATATTTTCCTTCAGATAAATTGCATTTGAAAAAAAGTCTAATCTTATTGACCATAAAGTGACACAATAAAACCAGAACGCCAACTTTAGCACGCAAAACTCTCCCAGCAAATGTTACAGTCTCTCTCAGTGTATGCATTTTGTGTTTAGCTATTAAAATAAGAGTTTAATTTAAAATGCAAGGATAAACTTCTTACTTGATTGCAGACAAGCAAAGGAAGTAAATAGCTTCTTCCTTCCTCTCCTTCTCCCTCTCTCTGTCTCTGTCTGTCTGTCTGTCTCTCTCTCTCTGTCTCTCTCTCTCTGTCTCTCTCTCTCTGTCTCTGTCTCTCTCTCTCCCTCTCTCTCTCTCTGTCTCTCTTTCTCTCTGTCTCTCACTTTCTCTCTGTCTCTCACTTTCAGGTAGCTAACGCTCTCTCCTCCTTATTCCTTCATTCAGCGACGAGTTCAGGAGCTGACACGGAGTGTGAACCTGGGCTCAGGGGCCAGGGCAAAGGGCACGGAGCGCCCTGTTCAGGACGGGGCTCTGCGCTCTTCCTCATCTCCCTGGCATCTCTGGTACTGCACGACTTGCTTAGGCTGAGTCTGTCACTGTCACAGGAAGAGGCGTTTGAGAGGAGCCATTAAACAACTGTCAAAGCATTAAACAGATCCCCACACGGGAGCTGCCTGCGAGGACCGCGGCCGCGGGCTGCCGACCTTCCCTCCTTGCAGCAGGTGCGCTGCGACTTAGCCCAGGAGTCCGGGGCGCCGCGTGTTGGCAGCATCGGGGCACGCGGCGCGCGTGGCAGATGTCGGGCTTACCGGCTCCCGCACGCCCCGCTTCCAGCAGGTGAAGGGGGCACGGGGCTCACGGCATGCTGAGTGGCAGGAAGAGAACCATGAGGTCGGTACTGTCTTGCCAGTTTTAAAATGTAGATGAATAACTACTTGTCAGAGCAATGAAGTCTTTCTTATCCTGTGAAGAATCCATGTATAACTAATGAGGCCCCTGGGCCATCACACTGCTGTATTCTGCTTCTTACACGACTTTGGCTGTTCAGCTACCTGTGGCCCTTAGACCATGCAGCTAAGTAGTTTCAGAATTGATTAGCACTGCGATAAACTGATATGCAAATGGCTGGCAGTGGGCAGCTGGGAGGCGCCCTCTTCTGCACCACTCCTGGACTGCCAGCAGCAGTGAGTACCTGTCCCTGATTCTCCTCCTACCGACACCACAACAATTAGCTTCTGTCGCATATTGTGGAGCAGGAGGCTGGACATGGCAAGGTTTCAAGAACCTGCCGTTGTGAGGATTTCACACCTGGTGACTTATTATGATAATAGATGGCTTTTTATTATATCACTGTATTTGACTGTGATGATATTTAACTGCTGAAGATTAAAGACGTGTCAGGATGCCAAAGACCTTCGTGAATGGACTAGTGTGGCATTTTTGCCACACTTCAAATCAGCAGTCTAGAACAGTAATAAATGATTATTGGAAAATTCAAGTGCCACTGAAGAATATACAGGTTTTGTTTTTTATCATTTCCTTCAGCTGTTAAACCAACAAATATTTTCTGTTTATTTTTATACACTAGCACTAAGCTAGATAGAGCACACATCCATAAACCATGTTCTTGCCATCAAAATACTGTGCTGCAGAAAATAAGAGGTGTTTATAGAAGAAAGAAGTAGATAAGTTGTCAATAGAATTATAATTTGGCCGCCAACAGGTAAACTGATAGAATTTCCTTAGGAAGGAGAAATCTTAGATCAGTTCATGAAAAGAGAAAAGAATGGTGTTTATGCAAAAGCATTTGTGACCATTCCCTAAACTTACCAGATACCATGTTTGCTACTCAGTTCACACATTTTTTCTTCTCCCTTCCTATCCACCCAGCAAACAGTATCATTCCCATTTTACAGATGAGGAAACAAATGCTTGGAGGACTTCTGTAAGTCTCACAGCTTGAAAGCAGAGTAAATAGGAATAGGAGCCTGCTGCCCTGTCATGAGTGCTGCAGGCCACGGCACTCTGGGAGGGGACGGGTCGGATCACTGTCATGCGGCCACCCAGGGGACCGGAGTCTGAGTCAGACCAGAGGTGTTTCTGGGGAAATATGGCCAGACATACCCAGGGGTGGAGAAAGTAAGGGGACTGTCAGAGAAGACTCACTTGGCCAGAGGGAACATCTATTCTCTTAAGTCCTACGTCTCCTACATTCCCCAGAGTTGTAAAATAATTTCAGGAGTAAGAGTCTCTGCTACCTGGAGACCACAATTCAGTCATCCTCACCTGGGGAGGAAAAAGGAAAAAAAAAAAAACTACTCTGGCTGGTCCCCAAGATGCTTACCTAACTCTTCCGCCAAAGTAACTAGGTGAAGTGGGAGGATCCTCGGCTGGACGTGGGATTGGGCAGAAAAGCCACACCTGAGGCTGAACGGATTGAAAGGGGAAGGAAAGGAGGTTAGGAAAGACCGTGCTAGAGCGTGAGGAGACAAGGCTTCCCCTCTCTTCAGCGAAAAACTGGAGCGAGTGGCCAATTCCTTCCCCTGGAATAACTTTTGTCCCTATTTTCAATGAATATATGCATTCAACACTTACCGGATGCTTACGACGTAGTAAGTGGATGAAGGGAAACAAATGTCAGTCAGAACCCTACACAGAGCTCCCGAAGGGTTGCCAGGTGGGGGGTCCATGGCTCACCTCGTTATCCGTGAACATAACCAGGGCGAACATGACTGACAGCCCGAGCTGCGGGCAGATACACCGTCTCAGAGTTCCACAGAGAAAGCCTCCGTCTCGGAACACGCGCTAAGGGGAGCTGGGGACCAGGAGCTACAGGCTTTCTGAGGGTGGTTTTTGACACATATTTGGTAAGTGTCAAACATGTCGATGGCGGCAGCAAAGCAAACAACTTTAGACAAAACCAGTAGCTTGAGTGGGAAGGCCAAAAGGTGGAAAAGCACGAAATGTGCAGCAGACACGTCTGAGTCCTGGGGTTTGTCTAAAGAGCAAAGGCTCCACGTTGATTTCCGAAAGTGCCGGGATGACGGATTCAGCCTACGCTCTGGCCTGCCTCCCTGTCGTGGCTTTGAACAGGCCACGCCGACACCCCTTGGCATCACCGTAATGCTGCCAAGGTCAGCCCTCCGCGACCCCGCTGTCACTCTCCGCCTCTGCTGGTTGTTAGAAAGAGACCCCTTCCCTCGCTCTTTGTATATCCAGCCACCGAGATCGCGGAAAATACAGAGGCTCCATCAACTCAGAATTTCTTGATTGTGTGTTTCCGTGGCACGCTGGTCCTATAAATGATCAGTGCGGTCTCCCTGGCATCCAACCCGCTGGCCCTTCATGGGTGTGGTCTTTGCTTAGTTATGAACATCGTGTGTGTTTGGAGGAAAAAAATTGTACTTGCTTCGAGCAGGTGGTAAATTTCTGCAAGTGATGGAGTTGGGGTCCCCATAGTGCGTTTCCCACAGGAAACCTGAGCCAGAGACAGGAGAAGCCAGCCCCGAAATGTCACCCTTCCTTGGCAAATCTGGCAGGCAGAGAAAGCAAACCACACTAGAAGAATTTTGGCTCAAGGAGAGAAATGGAAACTAACTGTAGTAAATATAAATGCTGCTTCTCAGCTTTAGTCTCTTATAAATAAATGTACTTTTGGTTTAACATATTTCTTCTTTTATATTCAAGTATAGACCTGAGATGTACAGTGCAGACAACAATGCGCGCTGAACATACGCTTTTATTAATGAAGATGTTAACAGAGGGCATCAACAGAATCGAGGCAAGGATCTGAGTCGGGAACATGTACACATTTCACCCAGAAACAGTGTTTGTCAGTGTCATGCTCAATGTACGCTGAGTCTGGAGACATTTCCAGTATCATCTAATGGCTCTTATTGCATCTTGTTACAATGGACTCCCCTCCGCATCTCTTCTTTAATCTCACTGTGGTAACATGCTTGAGTGAACTCAGACTTGCTACATTTAACCAATTTGGCACTGTGCCTTAGGGCTCTTGAACAAACAAGAGATTGGACGGGCTGTCTCTGAACTCCAGCCCCCCAGCTGCACGCCCTGCCCGCGATGGTTTGCACCCAGCTGCTGCTGGCACTCGGGACGCTGTGTGGGTGGACTCCACCCCTTTGGGACCCTCATTTGCTCCTTAGCCTTCCCTCCTCTTTGTGACCTGAATCTTACTTTCCCTCATAGTTTCCACGACCTGGTCACTTCACCGGACAGAACGACGGGCTCTTTTCTCTGCATGTTGCCTCTTCCTTCTTCGAGTCATTATGAGAGGGGATGTTAAACACTTAGAGGTAGTTTCTCCCATGGAACAAGCAAAATCCTCTTCATTGATTAATTGCTGCACTCTGGCCCTGGAGTTGCTGCCCAGAGAAAATAAGAAATATATTTCAGCATAGTCATTGGAGAGCTTCTGTGAATTCCTATTTATGACAAATATAAAATTTACTAAGTGCAGATGTATGAACTCTGGGTTGACAATTTGATTCTACAGCTAATGTAGAATTTGTATGTTAAAAGATGTGTAGTTCACTTATCTTCTTTTCAAATCGAAGCTAACAGATGAGGTAGTTTTTATCCTATATGTTGTGTGAAGAGAGAAAGTTGACTTCTATCATATTTTTCTGTTGGGTAGAAATTGCAACTCTATATGCTAACAGAATGAAAATATCAAAAGGCCAGTCCTCGGAGTTGCACGTAGGCCTAAAAGGAAGAGAGATTTCACAAGGAATAAGGAACATGTGAGCAGGCTCAGAGGAGCTTGCTTACTCTCCTTAGTTATTTGCTAATCCTCTCCTACAGTGGACGTGGACCGTTAAGTTTGATCATAACTGTGAACATGTTTTACAACTCAAACTCTAACCCACGAACATGCTTTTCCCTCAGCCAACAAGCCTTTCCCTGTGGGGAGTGTTGCGGGGTGATAATACTGTGCAGCACGTGCAGTGAAAGAGGCAAGAATCACTACAGAAATTCTCGTTGGTCTGATGATTGTCCAGTTTCTGTAATCAGTGATTTCAAGTAAGCAGGTACAAACCTTGACTCAGGACAAAAGCCTAATCCGAATATTTTTACAGAGGAAAAAGTATAAATATAAGATAATTGAAGTTACCTTTACTTGTATATAACTTTTGAAGAAAAATATTTAAATATATTTGTATTTAGCTTTCATAGTAAATCACTGATATGGCCTTTGAGGACAGGAAGAAGAAATCAACAGAAGACAGCAAAAGATGAAATGGTGTTTAGCTGTAGGTAAATGTGACTGAATCCTACACTCTTAACTATTTGTTAAATACTTTGTGTGTGGGGGGGATATCTCTTATGATTATAGCTGCACAAACAGATTTAACCAGAATAGCTAAGTTCATTAGCACTCTGGCTACTTTGATCTTTGCAGTGGTCTGTAGAACTGAAGGGAGGTCTATGTTCATAACGTGTTCATAATGTTCAATACATGGAAAGACAAAACTGTCCACTAAAGATCACAGCAGTCATGGTAAAATGGCTCAGCCTCACACTGGGGAAATGCGTCCCTTCCCTGTGGGTCCTGTGAGATGCACAGCTCTCTGGAGTCCTAATTGGAGGAGGGACAAGTGCCTGGAGATGGTGGCGAAGCCCACTCAGAAGACCTTTGTGTTTGCTAAGTCCGGAAATGATCCCTTCAGTGTTTTTCTTCCTGCAACTGTGAGTCCATCTTGGCTTAACTTTTCCAGATAGGAGTGGTTTGTTAGATCTCAGCTGCTGCAGATGCCAGAGTTGAGAGAGGAAAGAGAGGTGGGGCCAGGCACAGTTTCATGACTTTGGTCTTTCTGACTTGGCTCTTCCTTGGCTTCTTGGAATTGGGGTGGGATTGTGTCTCTTCGTGTTTATTTTTTCAATTAGTTTTTTAAAAAAACGTATTACAGTAAAAGACTCATGATCATTAATTCTCTCAAAATGCCGCGTCTTTCTCCCAGGGCACCTTTTCTGTCCTTCCCACTCTCTGAGCTCTTCTGAAGGTCTTTTTGGGGAACATCAGTTGTCCTGTCCCAACTGTCCCAACAGTGAGAGTATTGTTCTTCCTCCAGCACCATCACTTTGAATTCCCCCCCAGAGGAGCGGAGTCGAACTCATTTT